>QEPC01007559.1:6315293-6351603 GCA_003113815.1 Sphenodon punctatus | reverse complement strand
TGTATGGAAGCCGCCCCAGGCTGCATGACAGGAGGGGCAGGGTAAAAATTTATAAAATAAAAATAAATAAAATAAATAAATAAATACGGCGTGACGGGGTCATCCCAGCGGGGGTTCAATAGGTTGATTTCGTGATGGGGCCAACTGGCCCCGTCACATCTGAAAACACCCAATGTCTGCACCTGGGGAAAAAAGCTTAAAGAAAAATAATAATTGCCCTTGAAAAATGGGAAAAGAAAATTTAAAAAAATAACTTTAGGGCAAAAAGAGAAATGGCTTGAAAAATGAGAAAAATGAAGTTTTAAAAAATGAAAATAAAATGTCTTAAAGAGTGAAAATTGAGAAAAATGAAGTTAAAAATGAAAATAAAAATGGCTTGAAAAGTGAAAGATGAGATAAATGAAGTTAAAAATAAAAATAAAATGTAAAAATCAAAATAAAATTAAAGATAAGAAAAGAGAGAAAAGCAGCCTTAAAAATAGCTTTAAAAATGAAAAGTGGCTTTAAAAATGAAAAGTAAAAAAAGACTTTGGAAAACGTAGTAAAAGAAAGTATTGGAAAATAAAATAAAAAGAGTTGGGAGAGAAAAAAACAAAGCTCCACAGGTGTCTTGGCCCCGCAACATGTTGGTTAGCAAGTGTCTTCCTCTCTCCTTCTTTTGTCAGCAATAATCTGCCAGTTTTATAGGATTTCTGAGAGTCTTTCAATATGGCTGCCATATGTTCCTCCAATCAGTGGTCAGCATGTGAGGGGTGACCTGGATTTTCTCCAATCAGCATGAAGTTTGCCTCTTGCCAAGTGATGATGCAAAAGAAAGATGTTTCTGATTTCCATGTCTCTACAGCCGTATCTTCTTCTTGGTTATTTTGACTTCAACCCTCCTTACTTTTATGAACCAAGACCATGGTAACCTTTTACCATGATCCTGATCTTTGTCCCACTTCAATAGAGTCTATTAGCTCCACTGGAGCTCTATGAAACCCAATGGAGTCTATTAGCTTCACTGAAGTTTTATTAAATTCTATTAATTCTACATATTTTATACAGGGATTCTTTTCAGGATGTTGTTAAAGAACAGATGCTATATCTGCCTTGGTTCTGCTCACTTTAGAAAGAAATTTCTAGAGCAACACTGATTTATAAAACTTTGAGTTTCTCATTAAGACACAATTCAAAGGAACAATTACTTATTCCTCTAAATGGTATAATTTGAAGCCAAACTTTATGTTGAAATAAACTTTAGTTCACCAATTAAAAACATTATTCTTAATGTCTTTTGTCTCTAATTTCTACCCTAGATTTAGGGTAATTTATACAGAATTTATACAGAATTCTTTCATTAAAATACCTTAAAACAATTTGGAATTTACATTAGTACTATTCCAATTGACAACCTTTAAAACCTTTATTTAGCTTAAAATTTAAACCGATTCCAGTATTTGCGATATGACTGAAACAATAAAACACCAGGGTAGTGGTGTTTTTCTGTTATCACTATTACTGCTTCTTTATAAGTTGGAAACATGTTTTCAACAGAAAAACTGTTTTGACATAAACTTGTAAAAAGACCTTGGGTCCCAGAAACAAACATGTTATCAGTGGGTAATTTGAGATGGGCCGGGCCCAGAGGTCTGCCACACTGAATCATGCACTGGGATCCATTTTGGATCCTGTTCAGGAATCAGGCCGGCCATTGTTTAGACATGCCGGCCTGATTCTCACCAGGGATCTAGGAGGGGGCGGGGCTGTGCGGTGTGACATGCGGCCACACAGCCCCCCCCCCCCGCCCGGATTCCTGAATGGGGCTGGTAGCCAGACTTTCAGTGTGGCCATTACCAGCCCTGTCCCAGATCATGGCCAATCTAACCATGATTCCGGCGGTGAGGACGGCCTCACCTCCAGAATCTTGGTTATTTTGATTCCCGCCAGGTATTTACTGTGGTGAACATCTGGTGGGAATCTTTTAGATGGGTATTTTCAGACGTGACGGGGCTCAATTCGCCCTGCCAAGGAAACACCCTACTGATTCCCCACCGGGGCCAACATGTAATGGCCAACAGACGTGTTGGCCACTCCCAGCGGGGAATCCAGGGGGGGCAGGGCCACGCAGCACAACATGCAGCCGCACGGCCCTGCCCCCCCCACACTCCCTAGGCTGCCCACACTTTTGGGAGACAGGTGGGCGCCGCAGCCAATGTGGCCACAGCACCCGCCCACATTGACCATGGCCTGGAATCCCGCTGCTGATTCCGGGCCATGGTAGGGGGACAGACGTTACGGTCCCCTTGATCACGGGGGGAATCACATTCAACACGCAAATGGAGATGGCCTGGCCAGGACCTCCATTTGTGTGTTGAATGTGATTCCCCCCCACCCCGTAATTCACGGGGGTGAACATCTGGGGGGGAACTTTCATTCCCCCCAACAGATGTTACGGGATCACGATCACCATGTGGGGATTCACAGTGGCTGAGTGTGATCTCGTAACGTCTGAAAATACCCGATGTTATGGGACAAACAGCCACCACAGGAGATTCACTGTGGTTGACCGTGGTCTCGTTTCGTCTGAAAGTACCCACTGTCTCTTCTAATTCCTTTGTGCCAATTATTCTCAAAGTCAGACTTCTCTCCCAACTTAAAGACTGCTATTGCTTAAAACTCACTAAAGTCATTGATACCCCCACCTAATATCAATAGAAACCCATTAAAGTTGACAACTAAACAATTCAAAGTCACATTATTAACAATGTTAAACTCTAACAGAAGTTCACCATGTGAATAAAAACAAGTAAATTCTTTTTAAAACAATAAACTATAATCAAATGGCAAGTAAGTTATTAAACAGCAAGTAATCAATAATGAACCATACATAAATATTATATCCGAACAAGGTGAACAGAGCCATATTAGAAACCAGTGTCTATACTGGGAAATACTGCTAGAGGACCTCATTATGCTGCAATTAACATCTAATTTCTTCCAACCATGTTTACTGCATTCCAAACTTAATGAAGTCTCAACAAGATAGTTGGAGCAAGGTCGTTTCTACTGCTCTTTCACGTAAACAAGATAACATTCAGTGAAATGTCAAAGTGTTTACTGCCAGATGTACAGTGTGCCATAGGTTGCAAGAAAGGAAAAGAACAAAAAGAAAAATTGATTCCATGGCCCATTCTGAAACATGAACAATTTCAATCTATGATGGATTTCATCCATAGTTAGGATGGAAAAGTAAATCTCAGACCTGAGTAGACCCTCTCTCTGAGCTGGGCACTTCCTGGCCACCCCAGTTAATCCAGTATTGCTTTCAGCAAACACAGCAAACAACATGGCTAAAAGATGCCACCTCTTTTAGACACTATGGCTTCTTTTGCCATACCATTGCCCACTTAACAAAACACCCACTACTTGGGGTCAAAGAACCCACCTGTATATGTTAAAAGTAAATACTTTAAAAGAATTGACAGGATGTAACAAAGGAACTAACCAAACAGGGTTTGCTTTAATTTCTGGGCATACAGCCAACAAGTATGTAAACAAGATAAGCCAAATAACACTTTTAATAAACATCTTTTAGCACAGAAATAATGACACCCAAACCAACCATGATTAAACGGACCTGTCATTTAGCAATTCAAGGGCTGAAATGGGCCTTCCTGGAAATGGGCCAATTTTTTGGCTATAGCCCTTGAAAACTGTTTGGAGACTGCAGCTAGTGCACAGTGCAGTGACCAGTCTCTTGACATGGGTGGGGAGCTGTGCTCCAGAGTCTGTACTGGCTGCCAGTAGAATTCTGGGCCCAATTCAAGCTTCTGTTTTTGAATTATAAAGCCCCAAAATGGAGTGGGCCCCACATAAATAAAAGATTGTCTCCCCCTTTATTAGGTGTGTGCATGATTTTTTTGTTATTAATAACGATAATGAAAATTGTCCTTTTCATTATCGTTATTGCAATAACAAAAATGAAAAATAATAATAATAATAATAATAATAAAAATAGAAATGAAAATGACATTTTGTTTTTGAAATAAAGGGAAAACACTGAAAAACATATTTCTGGCTATAACATTTTTTTTCTTATTCATTTCTTATTAAACTTGGGGGGATTGTGTGCCCAACATAGGGCACTATGTGTACCAAGTTTCAAAATGATTCAATAAAGGGGGAGGCAAACCTTTATTTATGTGGGGCCCACTCTATTTTGGGGCTTTATAATTCAAAAACAGCAGCTTGAATGGTATAAGACATTAACTTTAAAATACATTTCCAACTTTAATATGTTTATATTCCATCCTGTTTACACAACATTTGGCAGAAATGTATCATATACCTTTCCTGTCATCTCTGAAAAACTACAGGTCAGTTTGATAAAGGACCCAATTTTATAAGCAATTGAAGATGTCCCTTTGAAGACCATTATTCAGATAAATAGCAGCACATGCAATGCCAGTCAGAGGCAGGCACCTGGCATGGCAGGGGAAGGGAGGCTGTAGGAGGGAGGCTGTGGAGCAACCCAAAAGACTGACAGACACATTCACTGGCCAATTACTGCATGCTTCCAGCTTTACAGGACCAATTGGTAGTGGCTTCAAGGCAGGCATAGGGGGCAGTCCTGAGGTGGGCATAGAAGGGACATAACTTGGACTTTGCATCCCAACAATCATGAGACATAGTATACACATCCAGGCTGGCTAGTTATCATCACAATCATATCCTGCAGCACTGTGACAGAGGACATAAGAGAATCTCTATCGGCTCTTTCTTAAACAGATGCTTTTGAGTTCCCAGTAAAAAGTGGGGGAGAGAAGTTGGGATGGTCACAGAACACAATAAGGATTTTTGGTTGACATTTCTGCTGGCCAATTGGCATCACAAACCAATCTTATACCACAGTGACACCTAAGAGAATCTCTGGCACAGGCTCCTTCTCTGCATATACTATGCAGGTATATAAAAATTGGGACCCTTTATCACATCTTTCTGATATTTGGAAGAGATTATTTTAAATGTGTGATATATAAATTCCAAGTATTAGTCCATGAATTTAGTCCTGCTAAATTCCATGTACACTGGTTGGACTACAAACATGTTACAGTCAGACATACATTTATAAGTTTATTGATTATACCATCAGGGCCCTTTATCCAATCCTTCTGAAATTTGGCAGATAGTAAATCTAGGAAGGGGTGTAAACATGCCATGTTTCATTTACATTAAATGTGAGGCAAAGAAGTTACATCTAAGAATGTATATGAAGATTTTTGCAAAATAATAAAATTCAACTGCTTATAAAACTGGATTCCTTTATCCAACTTTTTGGGAATTTGGTACACTTAATGCCTTCCATTGGAGGTACAATCCCTCCAAGAGTCAGTCAAATATCGTGAAAAACAAAAAAGGTACAGTTGAATATGTGTTTTCCATTGAAACCAATGGAAAACAGGAAAAAAGCAAAAACAAAAATGACAATTTGATATTTATGAAAACGAAAATGACATATTTAAGTAATGAAAATGAAAAAATGAAAAAGAAAATGACGTGGGCCCCTGGTGCACACGTTATGCCCTCTGGTGACATCTGTTAGGCGAGAGGACTCACAGTTTTCTTCAATGCTCCACATGGCCATACAACAAGGGAATACAACTGCGTTCTCTACCACTTATGAGGGTGACCTCCTAACTTCCTCCTAAGGCCAGACCTGGGAGGCAGCCATGTTAGAAAGGGAGCAGAGTAAAGAGACAGCAACTCCCTTTCAATGTAACCCCACCTCCAGTAGAGCATTGTGATGTCACACAACACTCCAATGGGGGTGGGGTTAATCAGAAAGTAGGTGATACAGACCCTGACATGGGCCCATCTTCTATGTCTTTGAGGGAGGTGGTAAACCTAACCTTCCCCAGTTTGAAAAACACATTGTATTAATATGGTATTGGAGTATAATAGACCCCAATTAAGGTCAGTTGCCCACGTTACCGCACTGCCAAATCTCCTGACAAGGAAATCTCCCAGCTGGAAATCTTAAGGTGCCCTCTGCACGTGGGCACTTGTAATCAGCCATGTCCTGCGGTTTTTTTCCTTACAATTGTCAGGGCTCAAAATCCAGCCCGGAGAATTGTAAGGAAAAAAGCCGCAGGACACGGCTGATCACAAACGCCCATGTTCAGAGCACATCATAAGATTCCTCCGCTGGGAGATTCCCCTTCCAGGAGATTCGGCACCACAGTAACATGGGCAAGCAGCCTAAGTCACAGTTGAAAAAGATGTGATTGAGTTTGAAAATCATGAGAGGGCTAATGGGAAAAGACAATTAGATAGGACAGGGGCTGGAGCATATGTGAACCACTGGCCTAGAGCTGTTAGGGCACCTTTGCAGAAGGATGGAGGGGAGTAGAGAGCATAGAGGATGGGTCATGAGATGAAAGGCAAACATCAGGAGTCAGGGAAGCGTTTTAAGAGTCGTGGACTGGGGTTGCAGAGGACTAAGGCCACTTGCAGACATGCCTCCCCAGTGCATATTTGGGCTGCGTGGGGGGGGGGGATGCGCAGCCCGAATATGCGCGAGGATCGGCCAGTCTGAAACACCCCCCGGCGCAGTTTTGCCAGCAAAGCCACACGGGGGGGGGGCCTCTCAGACCAGCTGATCCCTGCGCATGTTCGGGCTGCGCATCCCCCCCCCCCCCGCAGCCCAAATATATGTGGGGGAGGCATGTCTGAAAGTGGCCTTAGTGGGAGGCAGGATATAAGAACCACAATATGGGCCCTAACACGACAGTTCTATATACTAATGGTGCCTCTACAAGTGTTTACTGAAAAAGATCTGATTTCCTCTTATCTCAGACGGAGCCATAATCAAAAACTGGGCTCTCCTCTCAGGGCCAGTAATTGTATTTTATGGGGAACAAAATATTGCTTGTTGTATTATTCTTTCCATTATCATCATCCAGTTACTAAAGGGAAAGTACATTGAGTGCCGCGGCTGGTAAATTTTCATGGCAGCTTTGCTGAGCTAAAATACAGGTGCTTGGTAATTGTATCCAGAACCATTTTTTACATTCAGACTCTATGAGCGGGACTAGTATTAACTCATTAGGCTGCAGAAAAACAAAGCAGCACCAGCAAAACATAAGCCTACCCTCTCTTTAATGAACCCCTGCTCTTCTATAGTGGAATCTAGGCAGCAAAGAAGAGAGTGCAGTGTTTGGGAAATACATTATCTAAATAGGAAGCCATTCTTGCAGCCTTAATTAAAGAAAATCAGCAGCTTAAGCTCACGATTGATGACCAGGGAAACAAGGGTGAATCATGAACTTCAGGATTGCTCAAGTGTGAATCAGGGAAGAGGTGCAGGCTTTGTGTGTAGCTTGTTACTGGAAATACCCAGGCCAGTGACTCTGTGGTGAATTTCTGCACCTGGTGTGTGGAACTTACTGCAGATACAGCAGCATAACCTTTGTTTGGATCCTGATATCAGCAGCATCACAGCTGTTGCTGGGGCATGAGAGGCTGGTAATGGGAGTCCACTGTGCGATGGCCGGGGAGCCCTTCCTCCCCAACAGCAGTTTTCTTCCAGTCTGTCCAATCCATTTTTCTGCCTGTTTTGTCCGTTTATCCAGTCTTATGCTAAGCTGGGCTGGGGGCTGTATGCAAGGGGACTGGGCAAGGATCCTGGAGAGAGCTGTCTGCACAAGCTGCCTGGAACCCCTGCAGCTGTGTAACTACTCTCCTCCCTCTAGCAATTCCATAAAGGGGGGCTGCCCTGAGGGTGGTGACCTCTGGGCAGCGGCTGAAGGGCGCCGCCAAAGAATGAAGAGCCATTGGCGGGGCGTTAGCGGATGGAGGCAGCTACCCTATTGAATGTTGCCTCATAAGTCGGCTCCCCAACTGATCAAGGCACAGGGAGCTGGGAGCCAGTTGGGCTCACCCCCAAAACAGCTGTCCTACCTGAGCCATACTGGGGAGTGACTTGGGCACCTTGATCCCTGTTTGTGATTCTCCCCCCCACTCCTGGTGGCAGAGGGAGAGGGGAGAAGGACCAAAGGGGCTTCCCCTGGTGGCTCAGGAGTTGGGTTTCTGGCCCGAGAGGGCTGAAGAGCCGTGTGTCTGTCATCTCTGCCGCAGGCACGCACCTAAGGAACGCACTAAAGAGCCCTTAGGTGTGGCCCTTGAGTGGGGCCTGTGGGACTGGGGTAAAAAGCTGGGAACCTTTGGGAAGCTTGGGGAAGTGGGAGTTTGGTGGGAGGATTAGAAGGGTTTAGTTTGTGGTTTTATGTAAAGAGGGTAGAGGGAGTGGGGGGTTTGTATTATATTTTATTATTTGGGGGAGGGATGTTTGGAGGGGGAGGGATGGGGAGTAAGTGGGTTAGGGAGAAGGGGTGGGGAATTTTTATGGGGGGGGGAATATCTCCCCCGCTGCCAGGGCGGGGCATCCAGGGTGGTGGTGCTGGGGGGGGACGGCCGGGGGGGAGGGGGCAGCCATTGGGGTCATGACAGGCCAGGGGAGATATGGTCCCAGTCGGAGGGAGGTGAGATCAGTGAGACAGGACAGGTGTTTATTACGAGTCCCGCTCACTACCCCCCAGGCAGATAAGCAGATGGTTCTCGGTCAGGAGGCCCCCGGCCCTGTGTTGATGCTGTTAAATGCGAGATCGGTGGTGAATATAAGGCAACAGCTGTCCAGGAGGTAATCTTGGACTATGCCGCCAATCTCGTATGTATCACAGAAACCTGGCTGGACAATGATTTGGGGCTTATTCTGGCTGACCTTGTCCCGTCCGGGTATTCCGTGAAGCATCAGTCGGGGGGTGAGGGCGGTGTAGCCATGATTTTCAAGGAGTGTTGGATTGTGAGGAGGTATCCGGTGCAATCCATATCAGGTATTGAGGGTCTTCACCTTGTGTTTGATTTGGCGGGTGACAGTTTGGGAGTGCTGCTTGTATACCATGCACCTACCTGTGCAGAAGCCTCCCTATGTACTTTGGAAGAGGTGGTGTCGGGAGTGGTGTTGCAGTTCCTGAAGTCAGTAGTCTTGGGGGACTTCAACATTCATGCCGATGCTGACCTTGTGGAGCATGAGTTCGTGGCCCCCATGGCAACCATGGACCTGTTCCAGAGAGTTATCGGCCCAACACACCAGGGGGGACATACCTTAGAAGTTGTATTCTGCATCAGCCTTGAGGTGGGTGCTCCATTAGTGGAAGAGTTATCAGCTGTACCCTTGCCATGGATGGACCATTACCTCCTTCAGGTGGTGCATGTCTGTCCCCGGAAAGGATTAGAACTGATTCAGATGGTTCACCCCTGGAGGCTGATGGAACCTGATCGGTTCCGGAAGGCTCTGGGTGAGTTTCCCTCTGACCTTGACGACTGTTCCATCAATGACCTCATCGTGTTATGGAATACCTTACTGACGGAGGCCATTGGACAACCCCTAGGTGTCTGCTGCCCAACCAACAGCTCTGCAGGTCTCCTTGGTTCTCTGAGGAACTGCCGGGGCTGAAGCAAAAAGGGTGACGGTTGGAGCGATGGTGGCGTCATTCGCGTGCTGAAACCAACAGATTGCGTCATAGAACCAGTTTACGGGCCTACACCGTAGCTATGCGACCAGCAAAAAAAGGAGTTTTTGGCTATCCTCATAGCATCCTCTAAATCCCATCCAGCAGAGCTTTTCCAGGTGGTGCGGGGGCTGGTCAGTCCGGCTTCCCTCCACCTTGAAGTGGAGTCATCTATTGCTCACTGTGACATGTTTGTGGATTATTTTGTGGATAAAATCACTCGGATTCGCCATGACTTCGATGCCACAATTAATACATATGGGGAACTGGAGGTTATGGAAGCCTCATTTTGTCTGGTTTTGTGGGTTCAATTTCAGTCAGGGACACCTGCTGATGCGGTTGGTGATCTTGGGGCTGTTAGGGCCACATCTTGTGAATTAGATCCTTGCCCATCCTGACTGATTAAATCTTGCTGGGAGATAATGGGGCCATTGCTGACTGGGGTGGTCAATGCCTCCCTTCAGCAGGGCAAAGTGCCCGGCTGTCTCAAAGAGGCAGTGGTTCGACCTCTGCTGAAGAAACCATTGCTTGACGTTGACTTCCTTGCCAGCTATCGGCCTGTCTCTAACCTTCCCTTTTTAGGGAAGGTTATTGAACAGGTAGTGGCTCAGCAGCTGCAGGGACATCTTTTATTTATTTATTTATTTATTTATTTATTTATTTATTTATTAAATTTTTACCCCACCCCTCCTGAACACAGCTCGGGGCGGCTTGACTGCATCTTGACCGCATTGGTTATCTGGACTCCTCTCAGTTGGGACTTTGTCCGGGGTATGGCACCAAGACTGCGCTTGTGGCTTTGGTGGATGATCTGCACTGGAAAATGGACCAGGGTCGTTCGACCCTGTTAGTTCTATTAGATCTTTCGGCTGCATTTGATACAGTTGATCACGAGATGTTGGTCATGTGCCTGAGGGACTGTGCAGGGGTGAGAGGGACTGTTCTTGAGTGGTTCTGCTCTTTCCTGACTGGTAGAATGCAGCGAGTAGTTCTTGGGGAGTTTTTTTCATCGTACCGAGACATCTCGTGTGGAGTCCCACAGGGTTTGTTTTTGTCCCCTCTCCTGTTCAACGTATACATGCAGCCACTCGGTGATGTGATCAGGAGGTTTGGCATGCGGTGTCATCAATATGCTGATGACACCCAGCTGTATCCCTCTTTTTCAACAGACCCAGGCCCTGCAGTCTTGGTGCTTACTCAGTGTTTGACGGCTGTGGGGGACTGGATGAGGACTAACCGACTGAAGTTGAATCCCGAGAAGACAGAGGTGATGTTGGTGGGTAAGCACTGGAGATGGTGTCCCCCATTATTGGAGGGGTCTGCCCTCCATTGTTATCCCAGGTACAGAGTCTGGGAGTGCTCCTCGATGTGCAGCTCCACCTGGACATCCAGGTGGAGGCTGTGGCGAGGAGTACCTTTCACCAATTACATCTGGTGCAACAGCTTCGGCCGTTGGTTTCAGGCTCTGACGTGGCCACCATCATCCATGCTTTCATCACCTCTAGATTGGACTATTGTAACGTGCTCTACGTGGGGCTACCCATGGTGACGGCTTGGAAACTGAAGCTGGTGCAGAATGCTGTGGCCCGTCTTCTTGTAGGACTGGGCCACCGGGAACACATTACACCAGTGTTCCGCTCTCTGCACTGGTTGCCAATGGTTTTCCAGGCCCTATTCAAGGTGTTGGTTTTGGCCTATAAAGTCCTAAACAGCCTAGGCCCTGCCTATCTGCGGGACCGCCTCACTCACCTGCGATCATCGAGGGGCGCTCTGCTCAAGGTCCCCTGAGTCTTCCGGGGGGCCACGCAGGTGAGAGCATTCGCAGTGGCCACTCCACAGCTGTGGAACTCTCTTCCAGTGGAGGCCTGGTTGGCCCCGGATCTCCCCACTTTTTGGAGAAGTTGTAAGGCCTGGCTGTTCTGCCAGGCATTTGGGGGAGAAGATGGCTGAGGGGGTGGGTTGTTGGGCAGGGGTTATTTTTCTTTTTGACCTCCTTTTAGTTGTTTTAAATGTTTGTTTTAATGTTTTAATGTTTTGCTAATTGCAAGCCGCCCTAAGCTGCCTGCGGCAGGAGGGGTGGGGTAGCAAAATTTTAAAAATAAATAAAAATAAAATAAATTAAGAGATCCCAGCTCTGCTCTAATTTGTCTGTCCCACTCTATCTGCTCCAGCTCTGTTCCAGTTGCTCCATCCTGGTTCTGCTCCAATCCATCTGTCTGTCTGTTCCGGTTCTGCTCCAGTCCATCTGTCCATTCATCCTGGTTCTGCTCCAGTCCATCCGTTCCTCCCAGTTCTGCTCCAGCTTGTCTGTCTGTTTGCCTCATCTGTCTGTCTGCTTCCCCCACCTTGTTGGTCCATGTGCTGATCCTTGTTCTTGACCCTGTGGACCTACTCCTGCACTGACTTAACTGCACTGTGATCCTGGACCAAATTCTGCACAATGTACCCACCAATTATCCTGCCTTTGCCTTCTGTGCCCAAGCCTGCACTCCTGACAGTTTCCTCTTGTGTGAATCTATCTGTACTGATATCTGTTTACACAAATACAAGACGAGAGCAAGGATTATGTTCACTCCAAAAACACAGAAGCTGTTGCATTGTGTGCATATCTACCGCTGCCCTCTACTGATGATAATAATACTTCACATTTCTATAACCATTTTAATTCACAGTCTGTACCATTTCCCTTTCATTCTAGAGGAAATTGAGGCAAAGTGGTTACTCAAACATGACAAACAGAGAACGGCTTCCACCTCCTCCCCTCACTTTGGAATATTAGATCCCTCCCTCTGACTATTTCTGCATCTTGGTTCCTTCTGTTGGCCCATTTAGAGAGGCCAGTCTGTTTGCAGAAGCAGTGGGTGGTATTGTTCCAATGCCACAAGTAGGTATATTTTAGAGGTGGGACTCCGGGCCCATTACCGGCTACCGGATTTACCGGTTACCAGTTCTCTAAAAACAGGATTCCCGGATTAAATCCGGTATGCCGGTAACGGATTTATTTCATTGATTTCAGTGGGGCACTGTGTCCCCATTGAAATCAATGAATTCCTTCCCCCTCCCCCTCCCAGGCTGCGCGGGTGGAAGGGGGGCCACCCCCCACCCACCCTGCCCAGCCTGGATTTTTGTTTAAAAAAAGACTGAGGCGAGCCCACCCCCCAGCACCAGTGGCCGCGGCGTCCCCGCAGCAGCCGGTAAGTATGACCCGATCCCTGGGGGGGGTGTTTAACGCCTACTAAAGTTCATAGCTTGCTCTTACCTTGCGGAGCTCCAGGTGCGGCGGCGGCGGGCGGTCCGGCGGCCTCAGCGCCGGCTGTGGCTGCCGGCGTCAGAGACGCTCTAGGCCTTCCGGGGAAACCCGGAAGTTACCCGGAAGGCCTAGAGCGTCTCTGACGCCGGCAGCCACAGCCGGCGCTGAGGCCGCCGGACCGCCCGCCGCCGCCGCACCTGGAGCTCCGCAAGGTAAGAGCAAGCTATGAACTTTAGTAGGCGTTAAACACCCCCCCCAGGGATCGGGTCATACTTACCGGCTGCTGCGGGGACGCCGCGGCCACTGGTGCTGGGGGGTGGGCTCGCCTCAGTCTTTTTGTAAACAAAAATCCAGTCTGGGCAGGGTGGGTGGGGGGTGTCCCCCCTTCCACCCGCGCAGCCTGGACTCGGGGAGGTTTTTTTTTTTTTAACTTTTTAAGGCTTTAAGTTTTTACATTGCAGCCATTTTTAAATGGCTGCAATGTAAAAAAATCCGGTACTCGGAATCCGGTACCGGTACCGGATTTACCGGGTCAAATCCGATAATGCCGGTACGCCCGGTACCGGCATTATTGGATACCGGATTTACCGGTTTTCCCGCCCCTAGTATATTTACATGATGAGCACAGACTCCTTAAATAAGCACAAGTCAGGGGCAGACTGTAAACTGTACCTCCCTTCTGTATGACTGAAACTAGAACTGAACTGGGTAGGGTAGTGGGTTTACTTTCTGTGGATATTATTTGCATTTTGGGTTAGCTCTTTAAGTATCCAAATAATATTTTCAGTCATTTCAGTATTTGGTTACATCATTTTCAGCAACCGAGTATTTAATTTAATTTCATTTATTCCATTTATATCCTGCCCCTCTCGCAAAGCGACTCGGGGCAGCTTATTGTAATAAAAAACACAATTACAATGTATACAAATAAATAAATCACATGTATATAAATAACAATAAAACCATACTAAAAATCCAGCTAGTGCATAAAATTTCCCACCCCACCCCCAACCCATCCCAACTAGCCCATCCCACCCTCCCTCACCAAATGCCTGGCGGAAGAGCCAGGTCTTACAATTACATCAGAAGGCAAGAAGATTCAGGCTGCGGAGAACGTCCACTGGGAGGGAATTTCAGAGTGACGGTGTGGCTACCAAGAATGCCCTCCTGTTGGTCCAAATTCACTGATAGCATGGAACGTCCAGGAAGGCACCTCCAGGCGACTGCAGGGGTCACCCGGGGGTGAGGCAATCACTCAAATAGGCAGGGCCCAGGCTTTAAAGGGCTTTAAAGGTCAACACCGGCACCTTGAATTGGACCCAGAAGACAATAGGCAGCCAGTGCAGTGCTTGGAGCATTGGTGTTATGTGCTCCCTGCGACTCATCCCAGTTAGGAAGTGGGCCGCCGCATTCCGCACTAGCTGCAGCTTTCAGACTGTCACCAAGGACAGCCCCATTGCACATTGCAGTAGTCCAGCCTCAAGGTGATGAATGCATGGATGATAGTGGCAAGATCGTAGTCCGAGACGTATGGGTGGAGCCTCTTCACCAGATGTAATTGGCAAAAGGCACCCCTGGCCACAGTCAACACCTGGGAATCCAGGCACAGCTGTGAATCCAGGAGCACCCCCAAGCTCCGCATAGATGGAACCAAAGGAGGACGGATGCCCCCAATAAAGGGGGGAAACTCCTCACCCAGATCATTGGTTCTGCCTACCAGCATCACCTCTGTCTTATCGGGATTGAGCTTCAGTCAACTCAACCTCATCCAGTCCCCCACAGCGGCCAAGCACTGGGACAGCAACAAGACAGCAGGGTCTGGGTCAGATGAAAATGACAACTACATCTGGGTGTTATCAGCATACTGATGACAATTGACCCCCCCAGCTGCACATGACCGCCCCGAGCAGCTTCATATGCATGTTAAACAGGAGAGCAGACAGAACCCTGCGGGACCCCACACAGGAAGCACCAGGAAATGAAGTACAGTCCCCTAGCACCACCCGCTGAGATCTACCAGCGAGGTATGAATGGAATCATTGTAAAGCAGTCCCATCCACCCCCACCAGGTCCCACAGACATGTCAACAACAACTCATGGTTAAAGGTATCAAAAGCCACTGATAGATCTAATAGGACAATAGGGTCATACGACCCTTGTCCAATTCTACGAGGAGGTTGTCAACCAAGGCCACAAGCACTGTCTCTGTACCGTATCCTGGGCAAAAGCCAGATTGCAAGGGATCAAGAAAACCAATGCCATCCAAATGCGCCTGGAACTGATGAGCCAGCGCCGCTACCTGTTCAATAACCTTTCCTAAAAAGGGAAGGTTAGAGACGAGTCAGTAACTAGCTAGGGCACCAACATCAAGCAATGGTTTCTTGGGAGGGGCTGGCCACAGCCTCCTTAAGGCACACTGGCACCCTCCCCTTCCACTGAAACTAAAAAAGACCCCCCAAAAAATATATCTCAAAATAGTCAAAATACCTGGATCAAAATCAATACCTTGCCATTGGGGATTGGAGGCAGGCAAGCTGACTGAAGCTGAAACCAAACAAGACCGAAATGATGATGGTCAGCTTGCCATATGACCTTGGAGATACAGGACCTCTGTTATTGATGGGGTCCAGCCTCCTTTAGTCACTCAGATTCGCAGCCTTAGGATGCTCTTGGATCCACTGCTGCACTTGGATTGCCAGGTTGTTGTGGTGACCAGGAGCACTTTTCACCAATTACGTCTGGAGAGAAGGCTGCGACCTTTATTATCAGATTTGGATTTGGTCGCCGTTGTCTATGCCTCGAGGCTAGATTACTGCAATGTGCTCTATGAGGTTGCCCTTGATGAAAGTGTAAAATGTGGTGGCTCGTCTTCTGTTAGGGGCAGGTCACTGTGGGAGCATGTTACACTTGTGCTCCAGTGCCTGCACTGGCTACCAATAGCTTTCCAGGCACAATTCACGATGCTGGTTTTGACCTATAAAGCCTTAAACAGTGTGGGCCCCAGGTATCTGAAAGTCCACCTCCTCCCTCATGTTCATTGTGGCCTCTGAGGTCAGCCAGGGGCACCCTTTTGCAGGTACCACCTGCCCGTGAACTGTTTGCAACAAGGGCACACAGAGCGGCATTCTTAGTGGCTGTCCCACAATTATGGAACTCCCTCCCCTTGGAGGTTCACATACCCCCAACCTTGTTCATCTTCCAGAAACATGGTAAGATCTTTTTTATTTGGCCAGGTGTTTGGCAGGCAGGGATAAGGTTGGGTGGGTTTGGGTAGGGGATTAGAGGAACATTTGGGGGGTAAGGGGACTTTTAGATGTTTTGATTAATTGTAAGCCACCCTCAACCTTGATAGGAAGGGCAGCATATACATTTAAATAAATAAATAAAATAAACAAACACTTGTTTTGACAGATGAAGCAAGGAGAAAATAGAATTTAGCATTCACTTTATTCTGAATAGCCCACAATCTGTTGCATTTAGTAGGGGTGGGACTTTTTATGAGATTTTTTCTATTGGACTAATATTGTATTAAAATTGGCAGAGTGGGAGGCTCCGGCCGCCTTCCCGGAGCCCCAGTCCAGCCTGGGATGGCAGCTGTGTTCCCCCAGAGGGGCCCGAGCCTCTAGGGTCAGGGCCCGATCCTTCCCTGGGTCGACCAGGTCTCCGGAGCCAGGGGAGCGAACCAGGAGCCTCCGACTACCTTCCCGGAGCCCCGGCCAGGCCTGGGGAGGTGGCCTCGTCCCCTGGGATGGACCAGAGTCTCCAGGGTCTGGGCCCAATCCTGAGTGATTTTACCTGGCCACCCGGACCAGGGGAGAGAACCGGGAAGCTCCAGCTGCCTTCCCAGAGACCTGGTCCGCTCAGGGGAGGAACCCTCTTCCACCTCCCCTGTGGAGAGGCTCGATCCTGCCAGAGAGTACCTTCCCACGCAGGCCAGGGGGGCCACGCTCACCCCTTCACCAATCCAGAATGAATTTGCCTTCTCTCCCGGGCCCGGAGGTTACCCTGCGCCTACGGCCACACCGGACTGAACACGCCCGATCCCGTCTGAACTCAGAAGCTAAACAGTCCTGGGCCCGGCTAGTACCTGGATGGGAGACCACCTGGGAATTCCAGGTGCTGTAGACTTCCCCTCTCCTCTTGCCCCACCACGCCGGCTTCCTCTTTTCCAACGGGGAAGAGGGATGGATCCATCTGGCTCCCCTGTGACCGGGGCAGGAACCAGAACCAGGGCAGGGCAGGGAAGGCCGGGGGGGATCTGGCCGAGTCCACACCCCAGGGGCCGTGGGGCTGCTATTAAGTCCGCCCCTCCCCCCCTCCGGAATCCACTATTAAGCCTCCGGGACGGTGGCCTTCCCCTCAAGTTCTACTTGGAAGTTCAGGGGAGACCTCCCGCCCAACTGGATTTTGGGACACCAGGTCAACCCACAGGATTTTGGGACACCAGGTCGACCCACAGGATTTTGGGACACCAGGTCAACCCGGCAGAATTTTGGGATGCCAGGTCGACCCACCAGGGCTCAGAGAGGCCAGGTTGACCCGATGGAAAGACTATGCACATCAGCCGGCTAGCCGGCCCCCTGGGAGGCCAGGTCGACTCGACGGAGGGACTATGCGTGTCGGCAGGCCAGGTTGAAGGAGGGTAGGTCGACCCCACCCCGGCCAAAAGAGGAAGAGGTGTCGGCGCCCTCCCCACGGAGGGATCCGCCTTCCCACCTCTTCCCCCATCAGCCCCCCACCCACGCGGCGGGGGAATGGGAGAGCGAGGGAGGAAGGCCCAAGACAAAAGCTTGAGTCGAGGGCTGACTTTCAATAGTTCACAGCGAGGGAGCTGCTCTGCTACATACGAAACCCTGAACCAGAATCAGGTCATCTACGAATGATTTAGCGCCAGATGCTCCACGAACATGCACTGCTCTACGGGCGAGAGGCGGCCCCCTTCCGGCCACACTCCACTCCCGAGACGGACGGCTCTATGCACCGGGCCGCCCCTCCCCCCCCGGGTGGGAGGGCAGGCGGGCCCGGCTATCCGAGACCAACCGAGACTCTGCAGCGCTGCGGTATCATTACATTTAGTGGGGATTCTGACTTAGAGGCGTTCAGTCATAATCCCACAGATAGTAGCTTCCCCCCATTGGCTCTTCAGCCAAGCACATACACCAAATGACTGAACCTGCGGTTCCTCTCGTACTGAGCAGGATTACTATTGCAACAACACATCATCAGTAGGGTAAAACTAACCTGTCTCACAGCAGGCTAAACCCAGCTCACGTTCCCTATTAGTGGGTGAACAATCTAACACTTGGTGAATTCTGCTTCACAATGATAGGAAGAGCCGACATCGAAGGATCAAAAAGCGGCATCACTATGAATGCTTGGCTGCCACAAGCCAGTTATTCCTGTGGTAACTTTTCTGACACCTCCTCCTTAAACCCCCAAAAGCCAGAAGGATCGTGAGGCCCTGCTTTCACGGTCTGTATTCATACTGAAAATCAAGATCAAGCGAGCTTTTGCTCTTCTGCACCACGGGAGGTTTCTGTCCTCCCTGAGCTCACCTTAGGACACCTGCGTTACGATTTGACAGGTGTACCACCCCAGTCAAACTCCCCACCTGACACTGTCCTTGGAGCAGGTTGCGCCCGGCAAGTGCCAGGCGCTTGGAGCCAGAAGCAAGAGCCTCTCGGGGCTCCCCCAGCCATCTCACCGGGTAAGTGAAAAAAACGATAAGAGTAGTGGTATTTCACCAGCAGCCTGGGCAGGCCTCCCACTTATTCTACACCTCTCATGTCTCTTCACAGTGCCAGACTAGAATCAAGCTCAACAGAGTCTTCTTTCCCCGCTGTTACGGGGGTACGGGTGTCACACAAGCACGCTTTCACTCTTTGACGAGGCGCGTGGTCAGAGCAAGGAGCACTGGGGAATAGTTGCCCGTCAGGATAGTGTGTGGGCCCTTCCTTGTGCAAGCACAATTGGAAGTTCAGGCCCCTATCATCATAGGGCGCTGCTGACCACGGACCCACTGTTGCCCCACACTCTTGTTCACTCTCCTCGTACGTTCGGGGGAAGAGATGTAAGGGAAACACCCCAGGGGGTGCAAGGGCCCGGGTTTGGGGAAGGGGGTATGGGGTACGGACACTCACCTCCGAACTGCAGGACACCAAGACAAGGGTAGGCAGGACACTCACCTCACAACAACCGTCCACTCTCACTCCTCACACTCACAGGTTCAGGGATTCAGGCAGGGATTCAACCACACGGGCAACGCTCAGGATACTCAGTCTCTCTAGCACTCTCAGTTCAAGTCACGCAAGGGGGCCGGTTTGAACAATCACCAGCGCCGTTTCCCAGGCGGCGCTGGCTCTTATACCCCAGGCCCCGCCCTTGTACGAGCCCGCAGCCGCTCTGATCGGCGCTGCGGGGGCGGGGGACAAGCTACAGCTGGGCTACCTTGAGGGGGCGGGGCCTCCCCCCGACGCTCCTCTGTGTTCCTGAAGGGCGTTCCCTGTAACTGCGGGACACGCCCTTCCTGGTTCTCTGTGCCTGGGGGCGTGGCCTCTAACCCCTGTTTCCCTCCTGGAGCGTGCGGGGGGCGTGTCTCCGCCCCCGGCAGCGCCGGCGGCTCCTTCACTGACTGGGTCCCCTCCGGTGCCATCGGAGGGGAGCCCCCATGCGGTCTTTGCCCTTGCGGGCTATCAGGTGGGTCCGGGCCACGCAACGGTTGTATAGCGGGACCGGGTCCCCGCTCACCCCGCGTGCCGCGCAACCTGCTCCGCCCGCCACTGACATTACCCCCCCCTCGAGGTCGCCGGACCCCATGTGAGCAAGGTCCAGGCTTCTGTGGGTGGCGGAGGTGAAAGGCGCGGAGCAGCCGAGGGGCTGACACATTGGAGGCGGGTTCCCAAGATCGTTCTTCGGGACCATAGCCCCGCCAGTCTATTAAGTAATGTAGGCGTCCTCGACGGAGTTTGGCGTCCAGGATGGCGCGTACCTCAAACTCAGGGCCGGCGACCGACCATTCCGTGGGTTCTGGAGGTGCTGTTGAAGAGGGGCTTTGAGCTGGGTCTGCTTTCTTTAACATAGACACATGAAACGTCGGATGCAGTCGGATATGCGGCGGGAATCGTACTTTGTATGTTACGTCGTTAATTTGTTGGCTGATTGGGAATGGTCCAATGTATCGGACATCGAGCTTGGTGGAAGGACGAGTAGAGGGGTAATGGCGTCGATCAATCCATACCCAGTCCCCTGGACTGAGAGGGGGTTCATGGCGACGGTGTTTGTCGCTCTGGTCCTTGTAGCGCTGCCGGGCTTGGTGTAATACCTGGCGTGCGATGGACTGGGCTTCTTGTATACGTTGAACAAGAGCCCCCGCGGCGGGTACGTCAATCCCTGGAGCGTCGTAGGTGCCCATTTGGGGATGAAACCCATAGGTGACGAAAAAGGGCGATGTGCCAAGCGAAGCATTCGGGGCATTATTGTAGGTGAATTCAGCCAGGGGGAGCCACGTGAACCAATCGTCCTGGAGATAGTTGGTGTAGCACCGAAGGTATTGCTCCATGTTTTGGTTCACGCGCTCCACCTGGCCGTTGGCTTGTGGGTGGTAGGCTGTTGTTGGCTTGAGCGATACCTGTACGGCCTGAAAGAGGGCCCTCCAGAAGCGTGCTGTGAATTGTGTTCCCCGGTCGCTAAACATTTCTCGGGGCCAACCGTGCAATTTAAACACATGGCGAATGCAAAGCAACGCAGTACGTTTAGCTGATGGTAATCCCTTGCACGCAATGAAGTGCGCTAGCTTCGTGAGGTGGTCCACTACCACCAGGACAGTGGTGTATTGCCGGGATGGTGGCAATTCCACCACAAAGTCGAGTCCGATGCGTTGCCAGGGGCCTGTGGGCAAAGGAAGGATTTGAAGAAGACCCGTAGGAGCTCGTCGAGGAACTTTGGTTCGCGCACAGGTGGCACATGCTGAGACGTGCCGTTGTACGTCTTGGTGCAGCGAGGGCCACCAAAAGGAACGCAAGATCAATTGCTGAGTCCGATCGATTCCCGGGTGGCCCGCCGTAGGAGCTTCGTGATGTGCCCAAAGGATGTGGGCTCGACACGAAGGGGGTACCACGATGCGACCTTGGTGCCGGTGGAGTCCATCAGTGGGTTCGATCACCGTTCCCGGTTCGGGGGTCAGTTCTTGTTGGGCGGCTTCTTGGAGGGCTTTTGACGACAAGTAGGTGGCGGCAAACGTTTTAGCCTCTAAGATAGGCTCAGGGGGCCGAGGGTCCTCTGGTTGGTCCTCACGATAGCGAGATAGCGCATCGGCTAAAACTTGTAGCTTGCCTGGTCTGTAGCGGATGCGGAAGTTAAACCGGGCAAAGAAAAGGGCCCAACGCGCATGTCGCGCGTTGGCAATGTGCGCACTCTGCAAGAAGGTTAAATTCTTGTGATCAGTGAGCACTAAGATGGGGTGCTGTGCCCCCTCCAAGTAATGGCGCCAGGTGGTGAATGCTACCTTTACGGCCAGAAGTTCTCGATCCAAGATAGAGTAGTTTCGCTCAGCGGGAATCAGTTGTCGTGAATAGTAGGCACAAGGGAGGAAGGTCTCGGGGTCGGTGGTCGGCTGCAGGAGAACTGCCCCGATGGCCTTGCCCGACGCATCTGCTTCGACACAAAAAGGCTTCTCAAAATCCGGATGTTGTAGCAGGGGGGCGGTAGTAAAGGCGCGCTTTAGGAAATCAAAACTTCGTTGTTGTAACACTCCCCATTGGTATGGCTGATTCTTTTTAAGGAGCTGTGTTAGGGGGGCCGTAATTTCCGCATAGTTCGGGATATATTGGCGGTAATAATTTGCGCTACCTAAGAAACGTTGCAAAGGTTTTACCGCTTTGGGTGGGGGCCAGCGCTGCAGGGCCTCTACCTTGGAAGCTTCCATCATAATACCTGCAGTGCTAATGACGAACCCCAAGAAGTTGACGGTGGTAAGGTGGAAGAAACATTTTTCTTGCTTGCAATACAGTCTGTTTTGGCGCAGCCGTTGCAATACTTCTCGCACGTGGGACACGTGTTCTTCCAAGGTCAATGAATAAATCAAAATATCGTCAAGGTAGGCGATAACGTAGATGTCCAATATATCTCGGAAAATGTCGTTAATCAAGTGTTGGAATGCCCCGGGGGCATTGGCGAGACCGAAAGGCATGACCCGATACTCGAACAGGCCATACCTAGTTCGAAAGGCCGTCTTCCACTCATCCCCGGGGCGCACCCGTAGCAGGTTATACGCCCCTCGAAGATCCAGCTTGGTGAACAATCGTGCGCCCTGCAGGCGGTTCAACAATTCCGGGATGAGGGGGAGAGGGTACCTGTTTTTTATGGTGATCTGGTTCAACCCTCGATAGTCCACGCACGGGCGTAGGCCTCCGTCTTTCTTTGCCACAAAGAAAATAGGGGCTCCCGCAGGGGACGTAGAGTGGCGAATAAAGCCCCGTTGAAGGTTTTCATCAAGGTAGCTTCGCAAGGCTTGAAGTTCCGGCGCCGCCAGGGCATAGATCCGTCCGAAGGGGGGTTCCGTTCCGGGCAGAAGGTCGATGGGACAGTCGTAGGGACGATGGGGGGGGAGTTCCGTGGCCTGAGTTTTGCTAAACACGTCTGCGTAGTCCCGATAGGCCGTGGGTAACGTGTTCCCACTGGGCACCCTTTCGGGGGCAATGGTTCCCCCTAGGAATACCCGGGGTCGAGGGCGGAGACAGTTGGCGACACACCGAGGCGAGGAAAACCTGACCTGCTTGGTAGACCACACTATGCAGGGATCATGGGTTTGTAGCCACGGGGCTCCCAACACTAGCTGGAATAAGGGGGTACATACCACATCGAACGGGAGTCGTTCATAGTGGTCTCCGATGATACACTCCAGAGGGTCAGTGCGGGTAGTTATCGGCCCTGACACCAGGGGCGACCCATCAATGGAGTGTATGGCCTCCGGGGGAATCTTAGAACGAATTGGTATGGACCACTTTGTGACTAGGGAATTATGAATGAAATTCCCGGACGCTCCGGAATCCACCAAGGTCCATACTACTATGGATATCCGGGGCCCCAGGGCGAGGGTCACAGGGATCTGGAACTGTGCACCCCGCGGAGGGACAAGGAGTGGGAGTGAGGTTTTCAGTACTCCTATGACCGGGGCGCCCCCACATCGCCCCGGTCGCGCCCATTTCCCGGCCCCCGTCGGTAGGGGGGCAGGGCGGGGCACTCTCCGATAAAGTGGGTAGCTTCTCCACAATAAAAACATGAACGAGAGGTCCGACGGCGCTCCCGTTCCTCCTTAGATAGGGGCCCTCGGGATGCTCCAAGCTGCATGGGCTCAGGGTCGGGAAGCCGAGGAGGCCCGGGGAGCGGGAGGGCCCGGACCCAGCCGGGTCGGGTTTCTTGCTTCCGCTCCCGCCGGCGCTCCGTCAACCGAGCCTCTATTTGTAGGGCAAGGTTAGCGAGCGCTTCCCAGGTATTTGGGGTATCGACTAGGGCCAACTGGTCCTTGACTTCGTCCCCCAACCCTCGTTTGAACATGACCTTCAGGACCTCATTTGGCCACTGTAGTTCCAGGGCGAGTTGCTGGAACTGGGTTAAGTATTCCAGAACTCCCCCTTTTGCCTGCCGGAGGGTCAAAATAAGGGTCTCCGCATCCCGTTTTCGATGGGGGTGATCAAATAGGAAGGTAAGTTCCTTTACAAAGTCAGCATAATTGCTGAGTAATGGGCTGTCTCCCTTAAGGAGAGTAGTGGCCCATTCCAGAGCCGTGCCCCCCAAGTTCCCGATAATGAAGGCTACCTTCTGGTCGTCTAAGGCATAAGTAGTGGGTTGGATTTTAAAGGTCAGCCGACACAAGGCAAGGAATCCCTGGAAGGCATGTCGGTCCCCAAGGAATTTTTCCACTCGGGGCCCTTTTGGCTCGCGGGATCCTAGGGGGGCGATCGCCATTGCAGGAGGGGGTGGTAACGGAACGTCCATTCCCCGAGCTGCCGGTCCGGCGGCCGCTCCCTGTAACTGGGTCACGGCGGCGGCTAGTCCGCCCTGCTGGGCCTGTAGGTCCTTCATATCCATGGCTAAGGACTGTACAGCCCGGGTCAATTGTGAAATTTCTTTTGAAATATCCATGATGACTAAAGCCCGTCTAGGGCCACTAAGGGGCTGGTGATTTGTTACGGGGGTACGGGTGTCACACAAGCACGCTTTCACTCTTTGACGAGGCGCGTGGTCAGAGCAAGGAACACTGGGGAATAGTTGCCCGTCAGGATAGTGTGTGGGCCCTTCCTTGTGCAAGCACAATTGGAAGTTCAGGCCCCTATCATCATAGGGCGCTGCTGACCACGGACCCACTGTTGCCCCACACTCTTTTCCACACTCCACGTACTTTCGGGGGGAGAGATGTAAGGGAATCACCCTAGGGGGTGCAGGAACCCAGGTTTGGGGAAGGGGATACAGGGCACGGACACTCACCTCCGAACTGCAGGACACCAAGACAAGGGTAGGCAGGGCACTCACTTCACAACAACCGTCCACTCTCACTCCACACACTCACAGGTTCAGGGATTAGGCGGGGATCCAACCACACGGGCAACGCTTTGGATACACAGTCTCTCTTCGCTCTCTCAATTTCAAGTCACGCAAGGGGGGCCGGTTTCAACAATCACCAGCGCCGTTTCCCAGGCGGCGCTGGCTTTTATACCCCAGGCCCCGCCCTCGTACGAGCCCGCAGCCGCTCTGATCGGCGCTGCGGGGGTGGGGGACACGCTGCAGCTGGGCTACCCCGAGGGGGCGGGGCCTCCCCCCGACGCTCCTCTGTGTTCCTGAAGGGCGTTCCCTGTAACTGCGGGACGCGCCCTTCCTGGCTCTCTGTTACTGGGGGCGTGGCTTCTAATCCCCGCTTCCCTCTTGGAGCGTGCGGGGGGCGTGTCCCTGCCTCCGACAGCGCCGGCGGCTCCCTCACTGACTGGGTCCCCTCCGGAGCCACCGGAGGGGAGCCCCCATGAGTTCTTTGCCCTTGCGGGCTATCAGGTGGGTCCGGGCTATACGAGGGTTGCATTGCGGGCCCCGGTCCCCGCTCGCCCCGCGTGCCACGCAACCTGCCCCGCCCGCCACTGACACCCGCTGATTCCGCCAAGTCCATTCCCTTGGCTGTGGTTTCACTAGATAGTAGGTAGGGACAGTGGGAATCTCGTTCATCCATTCATGTGCATCACTAATTAGATGATGAGGCATTTGGCTATTTAAAGCTCACTCCTGAGGGAGCTACCCTTTCGGGTTATTTGTGAGTCACGGGACCCACCGGTGGCCCATTCGACCATGTGCGAACCTTGTCCTCCCTACTATCTTGTCCGCCCATGATGTCATCATGATGATGGTTGTTATAATCATTACAAGATTCCCACTGACTTCTCTGCGTGACAGAACATAGCCAGCATGTCACAGGAGTATTGCAACGCTCTTTGACTAAACAGCCGAGCCAATTGCACACTCCTGTAATTAGACACACCAAGTGTGGCCAGTACTGCCCGGTTCCCCTCATACCATTTCCCTCTCGCTCCAATAGGGAAACCGAACAGCTTTACCCAAGCCACACCCATCAGAGACACTACGTCAGTCGTAACGGGAGTGTACTTCGCTACCTTTGATCTCGCCGCCATTGTCAAGCATTCAGGGCTGTACTCGTACCGAGCCATGAGATCGACCACCAGGGCTGTTCCCTCTTTTTCGAATACCAGGTCAGACTTCCGAAGATCTCCCATCGCGGTTTTACAATGGGGTTCATGGTAGACTTGCCACTCAAGCTTACTAGCTTCCCGTGCTAGCAGGTCACACAGCTTATTGTGACAGTGTATGCGGACATCCTGTACAACAGGGCATTGTCCCAGGATGTGGGAACAGGTCTCATACTTCGCACCGCAATGCCTACAAGCCACCACCGAACCAGCCTGACCTCTGCCCTGATATTCTCTGGTGGGATACATGTTAGCACGCAGTTTCAGAGTTATGAGGAACTGTCACTGCGTGAAGTCGGGATGCATTCTCAGTCATGCATTCAATGCCGGGTCATTGATAAAGTGCTTAGTGCCACTCCCTTGACATGGGAGGGTGGCCCAGTTCTTAAACTCTTTATCCCTCCACGCAAGGGGAATTGAATACTTCCTCTTAGGGGCCACCCTCTCCCACTTGTTAAGGGCTTCCACTGGTTCCCATGGCATAAGCATCTCAGGCGGAAGGACCGGCTCAAAAATGTCTGGCAGCCGTTCCACCGAGCCTCTCGCTGCCAGCCATCAGTCCCTAAATTCCGCATCAATGCCACTGACAAACGCAACACTCCAAATTGCTGGGTTGGAAGAGTTGGCGATCCTGTGCAACCGCCTAACCTGAATAGATGGTACCAACCTCTCTAGCCGAACCAGGCCTAGACCTCCATCACGGCATCGAGAATAAAAGAAGCCATGGCAGGTGTTAGCAAGAAGATGAAGCCATTCCTTGGCCGCCCTTTGAATCTTAGCATCCAGGGAGGAAAGCAAGGCTCTTCCATAATCGGAGTGGTCCGCTGAGTAGACAAGTCAGGGGACCGTAAAGATCAACAACATGATGATTTTCTGCAACAGTTTGAGAGGGGCCTTGCAAATGCTCTCCAGCCAAGTGTCAAGGGCATCGTCAAGCACTGGTTTTGCGATTCCAACCTATGGATCTAACCTTAGCCCCAGGTACTTTTCGGCCTCATCGGGCTGGATCATATGTAAGGGGACGCCCCCTATCAGCCATGGCACACAGTCATTGACTGTGTACGAATCATGAGTGGGCTTTAGGTAAAATCCATGACACTTTTTGGTCTGAACCATCAAACCTGAAAGCCTACAGAAGGCCTCCAGGAGTCCAGTGTTGACTTACATGTCCTCCCAAGAGTCGCTCAGCAAGACCAGATCGTCCGTGAATGCCAGAGTGGAAACCATGTGTTGGCCATGGTAATAGCCTCTGCCCTCTGTGTCTAGTGTATTGATTAGTGGGTCCATTGCAAGATTAAAGAGAAGCAGCGACATTGGATCCCCCTGCTTCACCCCGACTTTGATATTGATGGGCTTGGTGCGCGCTGTGCCTATGTCCATGCGAGTGGTCACATTTGCATATAAATCTTCAATAAGATTTACCACATGGTGATCCAGGCCCCGTTCCCTGAGCACCCACAGGATGTGTTCATGGGAGACAGAGTCAAATGTCTTAGCTATATCAATGAACACCACACCTAGTGACTGACGCTGTTTCTTAGCATGCTTCATAACCAGCTGCAAGGTCTTCAGGTTTTCGGAGCACCCTGGAGCTGAAATGAACCCCCGCTGTTGGCCATTCAGCAAGCAAGCAGCCAGCAGCCTACTGGTGAGTATGCGCGAAAATAGCCTCAGCACCATGGATCCAATTGTGAGCGGTCGCCAGTTTCCGATGTCACGTAGTTTCACAGGATCCATGGTTTTAGGGATCAAGAACGACCTGCTCTCCTTGATCGCGTCCGGGACGGACCCAAAGATCAACCATGTATTGAACAGGTCAGCCAACGTATCACCATCGGGATCCACACGGGAAATGTCTCGCAGACTGATCATATCTGGGCCAGGAGCCAAACCTTTCCTCATTGTTCACCTCCCCGGGCTGCCCTGTGGGCAGGAGGGGCGGGATATAAATTTTAAATAAATAAAAATAAATAAAAAATCTCTGAAACGTGCCGCAACACCTCCTTGTCAGTGATCAAGGTCTCAAAACAGGTGTTATCTGAATTGACCCAAACCTGCAAACGGGGTGACAGTCTCCCACTTGTCCCTATAAACTCGGTCGACCACTTCTAGTGGGAGCTGACACTGAACCCGTTCAGCGCCATCCAGGATTATAGAGGCGAGCTTAACCCTGTCCCATTTGTACAGGTTTGGAATCTCTTATAGGCCCCCTTACGGGTTGCCCACATCCTCATCCACTGCAGGTTCTTCTTTTTTCCTTTAGAATATACACTCACTCTTGTGTGGTGTCCAGAGGGGTCCGCTGGCTCAGAGAGGAAAGGGCAGAGAGCATCCACAGATGCTCCCTCTAGCACAGGCCAAAAGTCAGGTGCCCCTGCAAGCCATGCCACCAAGATGGTAGCCTCTCCCCCCGAGAGAGACTCAGGTTTACATAGAAGGGCCCATGCCCTTCTCTTGAATCCATCAGCAAGGCCTCTAATCCAGGGGCACCCCACAGACACGGTTTCCAAGTCTGGGACGAGTGCTCCCAGCCCCTGATCAGTCATCTCATCTTGCTTTAGGACGGCACAGCAAAGGTCCCTTCACTTGTCGCCAATCTGCTTAGGCGTCTTTGGTGGTAGGTGGCCAGCTATAAGCTGGTTGATGCACCTTTGACCAAGGTACATCTTGTCACAATCGATAAGGGAATGTACCTCTTCAGCAGTCTAGTAGCTCATGTGCTTGCCGCACTGAGAGTTAGGTTTTAGTAGGCCAGCAAGAATCCGCTCTGCGTTGCGGACCGCCGGATGAGCATATCGTTTGTGCTGGGAGAGGCCACTCTTTGACCTAAAGGCCCGACTGCAGACTTCACAGCCCGTTGCCGTCTTGAACCTGAGAAGCCATCCCCTTACACTTGGGATAGTGGGTGAGGATGGTGTGCACCCTCCTATCAGTCCTACCACATGTTGCACACCAATAGTTCACTACCCTATCCCTGTGGCTCCTCTTGAGGTGTATGCTCAGAGCCGTCGGTCTACCAACATGTTCCCCGCATACTGTGCATGCAGGGTTCAGAGTAGGAAGCTGAATAGTTAGAACTACCTGACCAGTAGCCTCGTCAGCCCCAGTTGTCGACGAAGTGCTCTCAGTGGTGGTACATTCCCGTTGTGTGTCACATCCGGAATCCACGAGTGGAGCTACTGGATCGCAGAGCTCCACAGGGGAAATAGGCCGCTCAGTTTCACCAAACACTGTGTTGGCAAAGCCCAAGGTGGTAGGCAAGACACCATTAACCACTGGAGCGATTCGTGCTGTAGCCTAGGGCTCATCAACACCATCAGTGGGAGGTATCCACTCGCGGACTACGGAAACCCGCAACTCACCTGTACGGATTGTAGGCTGTGGGGTCCCCCGGGTGGAGAACTCCTCAACAGTCTGGCCGGTGTACTCCATCTGAGTGGAGACTGTCACCAGCCAGAGCGTGTAAGGAATTGCACTCCCGCCCATGACTCCATCCGTGGAGCCTAGTGATATACCCGCAGGCAGCAACGCACCTGCAAGAATTGTAGGCTGTGGGGTACCCCAGGCGGAGAACTCATCAACAGACTGGCCAGTGCTCCAACTGAGTGGAGACTGACACCAGCCGGAGCACGTAAGGAATCGCGCTCCCGCCCATGATTCTAGCTGGGGATGCTAGCAATCTACCTGCCATGTGGCAGGGGCAGCTGTGAAGGCACCTAGCCATCGCAAAATTTCAGGGTTCGCTTTGGGTACTACCAGCTAGCCAGAGTCGCTAACTGGATGCGTTTGCAACTACTACCAGCCCACTGACATCATGGACTGATAGGGCAGCGCACTAACGATACCAATGACACAGGGCCACAGTTGGTTCACCATCCCTGAGGGTGGCTATCCAGTGGGACTACGAGGAGGTTGCGGTCACCTGTGTCACCCAGTAATCTGACTCTCTCCTCAAGAGAATCATAGTTACTCCCGCTGTTTACCCACACTTCATTGAATTTCTTCACTTTGACATTCAGAGCACTGGGCAAAAATCACATTGCGTCAACACCCACTGCGGGCCTTCGCGATGCTTTGTTTTAATTAAACAGTCGGATTCCCCTGGTCTGCACCAGTTCTAAGTCAGCTGCTAGGCGCCGGCCAAGGCAGGACGCCAGCCCAGACCCTGACCCTGGGACCCCGGCCTCCTGCCACTGCCGTGGAGGACAGCAGGGAGGGTGGGGTGGGGAGGGGCAGGCGACACCCACCGCAGCTGGGGCGATCCACAGGAAGGGCCCGGCTCACATCCAGAGTCACCACCACCGCCCCCCCTCCCTGGCAAAGGGGAGAGGGGGCACGGTGCCTCGTCCAGCCGCAGGTCGCACCCAGCCCCGCTTTGCACCCCAGCCCGACCGACCCAGCCCTTAGAGCCAATCCTTATCCCGAAGTTACGGATCCAGCTTGCCAACTTCCCTTACCTACATTGTTCTAACATGCCGGAGGCTGTTCACCTTGGAGACCTGCTGCGGTTATGGGTACGGCCCAGTGTGAGATTTACACCTTCTCCCCTGGATTTTCATGGGCCAGCAAGAGCTCACCAGACACCGCTGGAACCACAACGCTTTCCAAGGCCCCTCTCTCGGGGTGAACCCATTCCAGGGCACCCTGCCCTTCACAAAGAAAAGAGAACTCTCCCCGGGGCTCCCACTGGCTTCTCCGGGATAGGTCATTTTACTGCACTGGACGCCTCGTGGCGCCCATCTCCGCCACTCCGGATTCGGGGATCTGAACCCCACTTCCTTTTGATCAGCTGAGGGCAACTGAGGCCATCACCCATCCCTTCAGAACGGCGCTTGCCTATCTCTTAGGACCGACTGACCCATGTTCAACTGCTGTACGGAACCCTTCTCCACTTCGGCCTTCAAAGTTCTCGTTTTAATATTTGCTACTACCACCAAGATCTGCACCTGTGGCATCTCCACCCAGGCCCACGTCCTAGGCTTCAAGGCTCACCGCAGTGGCCCTCCTACTCATCGTGGCATAGCCCCCGCGGGCACTGCATGGCCGGCGACGGATAGGTATGGGCCCGACGCTCCAGCGCCATCCATTTTCAGGGCTAGTTGATTCGGCAGGTGAGTTGTTACACACTCCTTAGCGGATTCTGACTTCCATGGCCACTGTCCTGCTGTCTATATCAACCAACACCTTTTCTGGGGTCCGATGATCGTCAGCATCAGGAGCCTTAACCCAGCATTCGGTTCATCCTGAATTGCCAGTTCTGCTTACCAAAAGTGGCCCACTAGGCGGCTCACATTCCATGCTCAGCCCCACGCCAGTGGGCTGGGCTTCTTACCCATTTAAAATTTGAGACTATTTTGAGATCGTTTTGACCCCAAGACCTCTAATCATTCGCTTTACCGGATAAAACTGCCAAAGCACAGGGGGGTCTCGGATGAGCACCAGCTATCCTGAGGGAAATTTTGGAGGGAACCAGCTACTAGATGGTTCAATTAGTCTTTCACCTCTATACCCAGGTCAGATGACCGATTTTCATGTCAGGACCGCTACGGACCTCCACCAAAGTTTCCTCTGGCTTCACCCTGCCCAGGCATAGTTCACCATCTTTTGGGTCCTAGCACGCATGCTCATGCTCCACCTCCCCAATGGGACAGGTGAGATGGACCAGTGGTGCGCCCTCCGCCTAAGTCTGTGGGCCTCGGGATCCCACCTCAGCCGGTGCGCGCCAGCCCTCACCTTCATTACACCATGGGGCTTTCATTTGCAGAGCCTCCAACTCACACACACATTAGACTCCTTGGTCCATGTTTCAAGACGGGTTGGGTGGGTGGCCGACTTCACAGCGGACCCCGGGCGCCTGGCGTGGCCACTCCCCGCCTGGCTGCACGACGCAGTTGGGGCACACTGAGCACAGCCCGCCTCAGTTGGCAGTCGCGCCAGGAGCAGGGGGTCCTCTCCCCCGGGAGCCAGCCCCTGGTGCCGTCCGCACCCCCATGGACAAGAGGCGGGGGCGGAGAGCCGTGGGGGAAGGGTGAGGTGGCGGTCGTCTCCCTCGGCCCTGGGATTCGGCGAGAGCTGCTGCCCGGGGACTGTAACACCCATCAACATGCGAGGGCAGTGGGCCACCTGCCCACTGGAGGCCTTCCCAGCTGACCCAGAGCTGGTCGCGGTGCACCGCTGAACCAGCGGAAGTGTGCCCGATGGGGGCCGGGGCCATCCAGGCGGTGGTCCCCTCCCAGGGTCCCCCATCCCACAAGGAGGTGGGGGGAGGGAGGGGATCCACCTGGACCTGGGCCAGCCAACCACTGATCCGCCGGGTTGAATCCTCCAGGCGGACTGCGCGGACCCCACCCATTTACTTCTCAAGTTTCATGCCCTATTGAACTCTCTCTTCAAAGTACTTTTCAACTTTCCCTTACGGTACTTGTTGACTATCGGTCTCATGCAGGTATTTAGCCTTAGATGGAGTTTACCACCTGCTTTGGGCTGCATTCCCAAGCAACCCGACTCCGAGGAGATCCGGTCCTGGTGCGCTGGGGGTCACTACCAGCCTCACACCGTCCATGGACTGTGCCTCGATCAGAAGAACTTGGGCCCCCCTGGAGCGGCGCCAGGGATGGGGTCTCCTGTACACCACATTTCCCATGGGATGGGGATTCAGCGCTCAGCTCTTCCCTGTTCACTTGCTGTTACTGAGGGAATCCTGGTTAGTTTCTTTTCCTCCGCTGACTAATATGCTTAAATTCAGAGGGTCACCACATCTGATCTGAGGTCACGGTCAGAAAGGAAGGGCTGGGCCAGACAGGGGACGGGACCTACGCCCACTCCTGGCAGAGCTCAGGGGACAGGGGATGGAGGAGGCCTGATGAGACAAGGGGAGACGGCACGGCCGCTCGGGCATGCATGTGTGTGCAGATGTGGGGATGGAACCTCCGGGCCAGGCAGGCGGGACAGCAGCTCAGATCCCGAGGCGACCCCACGGGCAGCCCTGTGTCACCACAGACAGCTGCAGGGTCTCAGGCTCAGCCCCGCTGGGTGCCATGGGTGGAAGGGGACCACCACCATGGTGATGGCCCCCCATCCTTTCCTTCCCCTGCCGAGGGCATGCGCCGAGTCATGGGCACTCCCCCCCCACCCAGAGCGGGTGCTCCAGTCACGCCGAAGAGGGTCTGGCCTTGGGGGGACATAGGGCTCCCCAGCGGCAGGAGGGGCCCCACCCATGAGACGGAGCCTAACCCTCCGACTGACCCCACGTGTCTGGGGACCCACCACCAGCTCAGGCCACCCCCGCCACCCCCACTCCCCTCTGTCCACCCTGGAAAGTCAGGAAGCTTTCTGGCAAGGAAGCGACCAGCAAACTTGAGAGCAGGGCAGGAGGGGGAGCAGGGAAGGGCAGAGGGGCTTTCTCCGGCGATGGGCTTGGGGTGGGAGGTGAGACGGGAGGGCCAGGCAATGGATGGCACTGGGATGGGGCCACCTCCACACGCACGGGGTGTGCCTGTGAAGGGTCCCCAGCCACTTCCCCAGTCACCGCTGGGCCCGCTGCCACCCCGTCCGTGACCAGCCCATGGCCCGCCCCCCTCCAGAGTGGGGGATAGTGGGAACGGGGGGGAATGGATGGACGGTGGTGGCACAGCGGGGTGATTGACCTCAGAGTGACGCTCAGACAGGCATAGCCCCGGGAGGAAGCCGGGCCTCAAGTGCATTCAAAGTGTCGATGATCAATGTGTCCTACAATTCACATTAATTCTCACAGCTAGCTGCGTTCTTCATCGACGCATGAGCCGAGTGATCCATTGGCCACCGCTAAGAGTTGTCATGGGTTTGGCTTTTCATTTTGGCTTCTGCCACCACCCGGTTCAAGCCATCCTGGATGACAGGGTGCCCCGAGGCCCAGAAGGGCCACCGGGGATGGGACGCAGTCACAGAGGAGGAGGAGGTCAGGACAGTGGGCCAAGTGGGGGCCAGATGGGACAATGCCTCCCCACCCATACCGCCCACCATGGCACAGGGTCCCAGAGGGGTGCCCGGGCCATATGGGGAGATGCCTCCCCACCCTGTGCCTTGGGCTCCCCCAGGCCCAGGGAAGCAGGAGCCCCTCCAGGGTAGGTCCAGGTTCTCAGCCTGGCATGTCCCACAGCACAGCCCTGGGGCACTGGCACCGCCATCCACCCTGGGACCCCGGGCTTTCCACACACCATCCAGGTGGTGAGGGGAGAAGGGTCTGGCAAACTCAGAGATGGGGTTGTCGGGGAGGGCCCGGGATCGAGGAATGCAAGCCTCGTGCATGGAGAGGGAGGCGGGCACGAGGACCCCTCTCCGGTGTGGGACAGACTGGCTGCCTAGTGCTGCCAGAGTCTTTGAACTTCTGCCCCAGCCTTGTGGCCTGTCATGCGTGGTGGCCTCCCCTGCTCCCCCTGGGAGGGGAGAGAGGGCAGGGGGCCATTGGGCTAGGGCCACAGGGAATGCGGGAGTGACAGGTACCTGGTACCTGGGTTGGAGGGAAACCTGACGTGATGGTCCCCTCCCGGGGCATTTCCCACCCGCACCCCTCCGCAGCTGGGCTGGCCGCGCTCTCTGCACTGGAACACCCCCCATCCCATGAGGGAACTGGGGGGGAACTCGGCCGAGGGGGAGCCTGGCGCAGCGGCCAGTGCAACAGGGAGCATGTGCATGGAGAGGTGGGACTGGTCGCCCGCCGGCCATCCTCTGTGCACCTCAGGGCAGGCGTCATTCCTGGGAGGGAGGGATTCACATGCCGGGGGTCCTCCACCATGGCCTCATCCTTGAGCCTGGGATGCCAGGGGTTTCCCTCCAGCTTCTCAGCGAACCCGGGCCTCGGGCATGACTGGGGACACGCATCTGGGCAATCAGGTGTACGGCCGGCTCCACCGTCAGCCTCTGCGGAGAGCGGCGGATGGCAGATCGCTTGGCCTGAGCCCCCGACAGGCCAGCCACCCCCACGCCCCACGCTGCGCACCGTAGGGGGGAAGGGGAGCCACCCATCAATGCTGCCTGCGGCCCGCCAACCCCCTTCCATTCCTGCGGCCTGGTCCGCAGGGCAGAGGGGGACGGGAGTGAGCACGGCACATGACAGGGGCCCCCGTCCCCCACGCTAGTGACACGGGGGTAACAGAAGGTGACCGGCTGGCACCGAGGAACCTTGCACCCACCTGCCCACCCGCCAAGGCACGGGGTGGCGACGGGGATGTCAGCACAGATGGGGTCGTCCAGGTGCACACATCCCAGCAGCGGTCCAGCACACATTATGGGCCACCCCCCCTCCCAGCCGGCCGTCATCGTCGCTGCCACCCATTTCTCACCCTGCCGGAGCAGGCCGACTCATGGCGGTGCCAGCAGCACCAGTGGTGGTTCTGGGCACGGGCACAGGGGCAACCCGTGGAGGAGCTGGGCGGCCCCTCCAAGGACCTGAACTATTAGGGAGGACATCGCACACAGCTCGGTCGTGGCGCCCACTCCTCCGTGTCCCGTTAATGATCCTTCCGCAGATTCACCTATGGAAACCTTGTTACGACTTTTACTTCCTCTAGATAGTCAAGTTCGACCCTCTTTTCAGAGCTCCACCAGGGCCATGGCTGACCCCAGCGGTGCTGATCCGAGAACCTCACTAAACCATCCAATTGGTAGTAATAATAATAATAATAATTTTATTAAGTGTGTAGACAAGCCATCACACAACAAAACAAATAACAAATATACAAACATAACCGAAATGCAAAAGGTGCCAGTGTAGTAATCAGAGATCAGGATCTAGTTGTCGCACAACCTGCCTCCCACAATCCTTACTTATATCGGGCGACCTACCCTTTCTTACTGCCAGGACCTTATAGAGAAAAAAGGCCACATCCTTGGCTGTTTTCCCATCCCGCCCAGACAATGACACCAATGCCTGCTGATCGTTCCAAAATGAGTTCAAATGAGGCAGGATCCATTTAACACGTAAACCAGCATACCATTCACAATACAACAAAATGTGCTCCATGGTATCTGGCACCCACAATGTAGTAGCGACGGGCGGTGTGTACAAAGGGCAGGAACTTAGTCAACGTAAGCTTATGACCCACACTTACTGGGAATTCCTTGTTCATGGGGAATAATTGCAATCCCTGATCCCCATCACGAATGGGGTTCAACGGGTTACCCACACCTGTCGGCGTAGGGTAGGCACACGCTGAGCCAGTCAGTGTAGCGCGCGTCCAGCCCCGGACATCTAAGGGCATCACAGATCTGTTATTGCTCAATCTCGGGTGGCTGAACGCCACTTGTCCCTCTAAGAAGTTGGACACCGACCGCTCGGGGGTCGTATAACTAGTTAGCATGCCAGAGTCTCGTTCGTTATCGGAATTAACCAGACAAATCGCTCCACCAACTAAGAACGGCCATGCACCACCACCCACAGAATCGAGAAAGAGCTATCAATCTGTCAATCCTTTTGTGTCCGGGCCAGGTGAGGTTTCCCGTGTTGAGTCAAATTAAGCCTCAGACTCCACTCCTGGTGATGCCCTTCCATTAATTCCTTTAAGTTTCAGCTTTGCAATAATACTCCCCCCAGAACCCAAAGACTTTGGTTTCCCAGAAGCTGCCCGGTGGGTCATGGGAATAACACCACCGGATCACTAGTCAGCATCGTTTATGGTCGGAACTATGATGGTATCTGATCGTCTTCGAACCTCCGACTTTCATTCTTGATTAATGAAAACATTCTTGGCAAACGGGTGGTGTTGGGGGAAGAAACATCGAGCCCA
>QEPC01007559.1:6296275-6311275 GCA_003113815.1 Sphenodon punctatus | reverse complement strand
AGGGGCCCAAGCCTCCGCAGACCGGGCCCAATCCTGAACGGGTTGACCTGGCCTTTGTGGCCAGGGGGGCCAGGCGAGGAGCTCTGGCCGCCTTCCCGGAGCCCCAGCCAGCCTCGGAGGCCAGCCCCAGGCCCCTCCCGGGGTCCAATCCTCCACAGACTGGGCCCAATCCTGAACGGGTTGACCTGGCCTTCGTGGCCAGGGAGGCCAGGCAAGGAGCTCCGGCCACCCTCCCGGAGCCCCAGTCCGGCCTCGGAAGGCTGCCCCTCCCCCCGGAGGGGCCCAAGTCTCCATTCAGTGGGACCCATCCTGTGCCAGGTTGACCCAGACTCCAGGGTGAGGGGCGCAAAGTCAGAGGCTCCCGTAGCCCTCCATGGACACAGACCCAGCCTGACACGGTACTCTGGACCCCCTGGAGGGGCCCGAGTCTCCATCCAGCAGGACCCATCCTGTGCCGGGTCGACCCGGACTCTGGGGCTAGGAGCGCAAAGTCGGCGACTCCTGCGGCAAAATTAATCCGGTAAAAAGTCCCACCCCTAGCATTTAGTATTCCTTGCGGATACTTGTATCAACTTTACAGTTCAGAAGTTTGCAAAGCCAAGTGCGTTCCTGCCAGCTGGTGCCTTTAGGATGCTCTTCTTAAACACTCTATGTTAACTCACGGCTCCTGCACACCCTCCCATTGAATGGAACTCAGTAAGGCCATTTTGCTGCTTTGCCTGGCTCTCCAAAGAAAGAGAGGAGAAGGAACAGGTGGAATGCTCCTGGTTCCTCTTCATATTATAATCTAGCCTCTTTGTCACAGGATGGTTCCATTTTCTATTCTTGAAGGTCAGTTTGCCTTTTAAATAATTCCTCACAAGCGCGGATCTCAATTGGACCCTTTCTTTGCGACCTGCAGCATTTGAGAACGTCCAATCATTAACTATCTTCCACCAAAGGGTCTTCTTCCTCCTCCTTAACTGCATCAATGGTCAGCACAGCAGCTTTCTCATTAGGGAATCTGCCCTTCTGCCTCTGGAAGTACAGGACTGAGACAGAGAAAGTAAAATATAGTGACATTTTCAGCAGTGTAATGATGAGAACACCATATCGCTTCCCAGTCCTCTGATCTCAAATACGATAGGAAAAGGAATTTGTTTTACCATTCTGCATCCTCACTGAATGAAGCTTTTGAAATGATAGCAATCCAGAATGAAAATAAAGATAATGATATTGGCCGTTCTGTGTAAGTGTCTACGGTCTGTTCTAGAACTGGTGCTAACCACTCGGCCAATGCTGATGCTTAATCCTTATCCCACACGTAAGCATCACATTTTACAAGTCAAATGTGTGATTGAAATTATTACTTTTATTGTTAGAATTGAAATGAGTACCCGAAAAAACATATAAACCTGTTGAATATCCCCTACCTGAACTTAAACTGCAGTTCATGTAATAATTATTATCAGCTTTTTCTCCACTGGGTATCCGATTCGGTCATTCCATTTTGGGGGGTTTTCTGTTCAGCTGTTTCAGTTGCTTGGTCATTTCTGTATTTTGGTGATGTCATCCCAGCAATATTAGCCTATTGTGCATGTGCAACTGCTGAAAATGACATACCCGAAATACCGACATGATCAAATACCCCAAATAGCTAAACAGAAAATCAAAGCACTGAAACAGAATACCAACCTGAAAAAAACAGATGTGTGAGCGCTCAGTTTGGTTACTGATATTATTCAGGTACGCAGAGAGTTGTCCCAAAAGGTGGCTAATACTGGCGCATAATAAACCCACTTTCCGATTGAGCTCTAATTATTAATTATAATTTCTATAGTGCAAGAAATGTGCCTGGTACAGAACAATCAGGATTAATACAGGTCCCTGCCCTGAAGGGCTTACAATGGCCCTTTTTACGTGGGCAGCGGTGGGCGGGGGGATGAGTGTGCTGCCGCGGTGGTTGAGTAGCCTTTCCACAGACACCCCCCCATCTCCACCCACGGAGCCTCCTCCATTTTGTCGGGTGAAGATGGGTGTGCGTCGGGAGCATGCACGCATCTCCACCCCCCGCCCAGGGTGTTTACATGGGCAAACACCGTAGAACACCCATCCCCACACACACCGCCGTGCCGTTTCCATGGGCGCCCCCACCAGTAGAACACTCTCCTGCACACCCAGCAGGGGGGGGGGGACATCTGTGTAAAAGCAGCCAATCTAGGATGGACAAGAGAGGGGATACGAGAGGGAGGGGAAACAGAGGGAGAGACAGGGTGTGAAAACAAACAAGACAGTAGCCCAGTTTCTCACAGTAACCCTCAAGTCACCTGCTCCTTAGTTCAGTAGAGATGTGCACCAGGGCCCCATGTCATTTTTTTCTTTTTCGTTATTTAAATCTGTCATTTTCGTTTTCATAAAAATCAAATTGTCGTTTTCATTTTTGCACTCGTTTTTGTTTTCCATTGGTTGCAATGGAACATTTTCAGCTGTAACATTTTTGTTTTTCACTATATTTGGCTGAAACCTGGAGTGATTATACCTCCTGTGGAAGGCATTATGTGTACCAAATTTAAAAAATCTTGGATAGAAGCAGTTGAATATTACTTTGCAAAAATCTTCATTTACATTATTAGCTGTAATGTATTTGCCTCACATTTACTGTAGATGAAATTTGGCACATTTACACCTCCTCCCATATTTACTATCTCTGCCAACTTTCAGAAGGATTGGATAAAGGGTCCTGGTGGTTTAAGCAATTAACATATAAATGTATGTCTGATGGTAACATCTTTGTAGTCCAACCAGTGCACATGAAATTTGGCACGGCTGTATATCACATGTTCACAAATATCTCTGTCAAATATAAGAAAGATGTGGAAAAGGGTCCCAATTCTATATGCCTGCACAGCATATGCAGAGGAGCCTATGCCAGGGATTCTCTTACTTCTCACTGTGGTATAAGATCGGTTTGTGATGCCAATTGGCCAGAAGAAATGTCAACCAAATATCCTCATTCTGTGCTGTGACCATCCCAACATCTCTCCCTCAGTTGTTACTGGGAAGTCAGAAGCATCTGTTTATGAAAGAGCCAATAGAGATTCTCTTATGTCCTCTGTCACAGTGCTGCAGGATTTGATTGTGATGATAATTGGCCAGCCTGGATGTGTAAACTATGTCTCCTGATTGCTGGGATGCTAACCCCAAAGTCCCAGTTATGTCCCTTCTATGCCCGCCTGAGTGCCGCCCCCTGTGCCCACCTCGAAGCCACTACCAATTGTTCATGTAAAGCTAGATGCATGCAGTAATTGGCCAGTGAATGTGTCTGCCAGTCTTTTGGGTTGCTCCACATCCTCCCTCCTACAGCCTCTCTCCCCCTGCCATGCAGGGTGCCTGTCTCTGCTGCTATTTAACTGCATAATGGTCTTCACAGGGACATCAATTGCTTATAAAATTGGGTCCCTCTATATAATTGTCCTGTAGTTTGGCTGAGATGACAGGAAAGGTATGTGATACATTCCTGCCAAATATCTTGTAAATAGGATAGAATATACAAATGTTACAGCTGGAAATGTAATTTCAAATTAATGTCTTATACCATCAGGACCCATTATCCAATCTTTCTGAAAATTGGCAGGATTGTTAAGCCTGTGGAGGGACATAAAAGTCACAGGTTTCATGCAAATTGAATGGAATAAAGAAGTTGTAGTCATGAATGTGTATGGAGCTTTTCTTAAGCACAACATTCAATTGCTTCTAAAATCGGTTCCCTTTATCTAATCATTTTGAAATTTGGTACACATAGTGCCCTCTGTTGGGGATATAATCACCCCACATTCATCAGAATTGAATAAGAAATAAAAAAGTTATAGCCGGAAATACGTTTTTCAGTTTTTTCTCTTTATTTAAAAAAGAAAATGTCGTTTTTGTTTCTATTTTCGTTACTATTATTTTCCGTTTTCGTTATTGCAATAACGTTAATGAAAATGACAATTTTCATTATCATTATTGTAATAACAAAAACAACATGCACACCCCTAAAGTTCAGTGGCCACCAGACATTTGCCCATTTCCATCTTGGGGCAGGCATCCGGCTGCTACCAGATGCATTTTCCAGAGAAGGTTGTCAATGCAGCACAAGTGAAGGCTCACCCAACGGGCTAATTCAGGTTAACATGTGCACTCCCAACTGTTAGGCCCCGCCCAGTCCCATCGCAAGGCAAGGTCCAAGGATCAGGCCCAGAGAAGCGCACTTACTTCAGCCGCCAAACAGTTGATCAGGAGGGCCTGGAAAATCACACTCACACTCACACTCTGTACCGCAAACAATAACTCTTAGTAAAATTTTAAAAATTTATGTTAAACTGGAGCCATTTTCAAATCAATCACATTTATTTTTTTCCCCTTAATTGGGGTCTATTTCACCCCAATACCAGATTAATACAGTGCATTTTTCAGTCATCTGAGGGTAAGGAATTGTTTGTTTAAGGAAACAATTAAGATCACAATAGGTCTAAAATGACAGTCGAAGGGGAGCACCTTTTTCAACTTTCATATATATATGAATGTTGGAGATATATATGGATATGTGTGTGTGTGTGTGTGTGTGTGTGTGTATACACACACACCCCTATAATATATATATATATATATATATATATATATACATACACACACACACCCCTATAATTATATATATATAATTATAAATGTGCCTTAAAGACTGAATTTGAGGAAACCAGTATTTCATGCCAAGCTGGGCATAATGATCGTGTAATTCACAATATATATATATATAATTATAGGGGTGTGTGTGTATATATATATACCAGTATATATATAAAAATTAATATTTTTTAATAAATATATATCTAAATGTTGGAAAATATCCTTTTACAGTTCTCCCCTACAGCTGTCATTCAAACCTATTGTGATCCTAATTGTTTCCTTAAACAGACAAGTTCCTTCGTTAAGCTGATTTCTGTTGTACTTGCTTTTACTAGCAAGGGCTACGGATCAATACTCTTCTGCATTAAAACAATATATTCTCCAGCAAAGGACAGTCATGCAAAACGATCAGGAAACACCTCTAAGATGGTGAACATTATGCACTCTAGGTTCATAATGCATATGCAAATATATGTCCACTTACACACACGCATCTCTGAATAAATAAATAAATGTGCCTTAAAGACTGAATTTGAGGAAACCAGTATTTCATGCCAAGCTGGGCATAATGATCGTGTAATTCACAAAATATATGAGCCATTAAAGCACTGTGACATCTCCTTCCCATGCTAAAAACTGTAAGAGGGATTAATGGGAACAATAAACCCATTCCCATAGGGAAGACTGTAACGAAAAATGGGAAATGGTACAAAATATAGCCCACCTGGTAGTTTTACAGCCCTGTTTGAATGCTGTAATCATTTTAAGGAGATGCTGATTAGTACCGGCATCGGGAGCTGGAATTGGCAGCGATGGCAGCATTCATTTCCACCACAGCACTGCAGGCCCTAAGCTTCCCATTTGGGAATACAGAAGGGGATGATTAATCTAGTCAGCAGGTGCATTTCATTCGGCTCTGTGAGCTATATATCTATGACAGAATAAAGAAAGTGGAATTCTTGCTTAGGAATAGCCGTATGGCGGAACATCATATGAAACTCCGAGGTTTTTTTCTAGTATCAAGAAACCAAATTTAAATTAAAGGCTCCTCAGTTGGTGGAGCAGACCTTGGTTTCACTGAGGCCAACTGAGCGGTACTGATTTACATCAATAGAGCATCTGGCCCATAGTGTACTTAATCCATCAGCGGTATCCTCTGTTTCTGCTGCTGTCCATGATTGGATGATATCCTGCCAAAATTCAACAGAGCAGCAGAAAGTGTCTTCACTCAAACCAGCCAACCTTCTTTGGAGCACCAGAAGGAAAAGGAGGCTTTGTTACAAGACAAACAACTCTTTCTCTCTTCTTGTGTCATTATTAATTATTATTATTATTATCAAGCATTTATATAGCGCAAGCAATGTACCTGGTGCTTTACAAAGTAATTGAATAGACCTGACCTGCCCAAGGGCTTACAATCAGAGAGACGGGGGGATTCTCTTACGTGTCACTATGGTAGGGGAGCTATATGTCTGCAAAACAGCACATGAAATGTCTCAGTCTGTAGCCTTGGGAAGGTCCTCAGCAGTGCTAGGTTCCCTTGGAGCCAACAGACTAATCTATGTTGTTTTGCATGTGTTTTGCCTCAGTCACAAATATCCAAATTGTGTAGGTAGTCCCACGTTCTCATCTTGTCCATTGACCTGTCAACCCTTGTGTAAGTAAAGCATAAGAGTCTTAGACAATGTTCACACCTTCAGCAGCTGGCTGGTCTGCACATTTTTTGACTCTGGGAGAAAACCCAGAAGCGAAAATATGTGCAGGATTAGGCTGGTGCAAAAGTCGCTCCGTATGACTTTGCCAGCAAACACCCAGAAAACTACAGAGTTGGATTTCCCTAAACTAAAGGTCAGTATTTCCCTTCAGAAAAGGAACACTTGCTCTCATTTCAGCCCTACTCCCCATCCCTGCAATAGAGCCAGTACTGGCCAGGGACAGAGCACACCTGGGGACCTGATGTTTTATCATGCCAACATACAGCTCTACTCAGACCGCAGCATTTCCTGTGGTTCTCATTCCAGCCTCTTCTTCCTCACTCTTTTTTTTCATGCAACCAGCCACAAGGGAAATTAATAACCATTAACCTAGTCTATCATCGAGGCCTATTTGCCAGTCATCGATCTAGCTGGTGGAGCATACTGGCTCTGTAATTTGTGGCTGCCTGGTTTCTTCTCCCCCTCTCTGTTTCCAGGTCCTAAACGGAAGAAGAAGAAGAAGAAGAAGAAGAAGAAGAAGAAGAAGCCTACTGTTGCTCACTATCCTTTTGAAAAATATTTCGGCTAGTTTCCTGATGTTTTAATTTCTTTCTATCTCATTTTCCTTTAAGGCATTGTAATTAATGGACTGTTCTAATTTCCTTTGAAACAACATTCCTAATTGCTGTAATTCTCACTTATGTCTTTTAGGCATCTCTGCTGGCATTGATTCATTTCAATTTGCATTCCTGCACACTTCAATTATAGAGAGGCAGTCAATACATTGAGACAGCCAGTCTCCTGGCCTTTCCAATGCTACAATCCTCCGGCGGGATAGCACGTGTGTGAGCTGTTGGCACAGGCCCAAGTCCCTTTGAAGTAAATGGGATTTGTGTCTGCACCAACTCCAAGCATGTGTGCTATCCTGCTGGAGAATGTTGCCACTCATATGTCTGGATTTCAGTCTGAATGGTGGCTGCCTGTTTAAACTCTCGCATTCTCTTAAGAAGCTGTGGTATACTTCTGTTTTTCTGACAGCGGCTGCAATCCCAAATCCCCCGTGCACGCTATGAGCATGAATCCCATACAGATGCTGCGTGGCTTGTGGGCACCACAATGTCCCCATAACAGGAATGCACACGGTGTGTTTGTGTGCACGTGCTTGGGGCTTGGAATCAGCCCCACCATCTTTTAGGAATAATACATTAATGCGGGGCCGGGGAACCTCAGGCACATAGGGCAAATCTGGACTGCAGTTGGTTTTTATGATGGCCCTTTCTAATTCCTGGATCTGGCCCAGGGAGCCAGTCCCTACCCTCAAGCCCTGAAACCGTGATTTATGGGGAAGGAAAAGATGAGGGCATGCACTCAAGGACAGATCTGAAACGAGTACCCACAAAAACAGGTATAGCTGTTGAATTGCCAGGACACAAATCAACCTGAAAATTTCAGCTACTCATCAGTACCTGATTAGGGCCCAATTTGGGTACCTGATGTCCCGGAATATCAAATTCCAGTTCCAGAATATCAAATTCCAGTGCCAAGATATCAACTTCTGGTGCCAATTTTTTTTTGTTTTCCATCCCAATTTTTCCGTCGTTAACCAGAAAATTGATAAATCGGTAACGGAAAATTTGGGGTATTTGGGTACCCAACACCGTACTCCAAAATGCAGGTATTACCCACAGGTACTATATTAGATACCTATTTCTGCTCTAAATGGGATAAATCCATGGCATAGGTCCATAATCTGAATCTTCCACTCTTTCCCTTCTTTTCCTCATCCTTGAGCATACCTCTTAAGCACCCTAGCCCCCAACTCCTATCCAGGCTGCAGAGCCTATACTCATTTCCAAATTGGCCTGAGTGAGGGAAAATACCGCACCCCTGCATTAATGTAAGAATGGGGAATGGATGGTGTTCATTACCTTCTGCAAACTGAACTCATGGCCTCCCAGGTAGAGAACCCCAGTGTAGCATGGTGCAAACACACAGGCAGCAATCCTGAATCTACGGACGTCAATGGCAAAACTCCCAATGGCTTGAATGGGCGAGGATTATACCCGTTATGAAAAGACCATTGCTGCTCCAAAAGCCTTATCTCTATCCACTGACAGTAACAATGTGGCTATACAGGCCAGAGAATATTATAACTCATGCCACACCTGATGTGAGGAGTCCCTGAAATGGGAATGCTAGAGTTCTGCTTCCAAAGATTGACACACAAAGACTAAGTTCAAACAGAAGATATCAGGAGAAAATCACGAGTGGATCCTACTACAGACAAACCAAGGGAAAGAAGATTTCAGTGGATTGGGCACATAGAAAAGGAAGGCCACCAAAATCATGTTTGCAAGAGGGTGTAAGGAACTAAGGTTGACGGAAGAATACCTTGAGGCAGAGTAGATACTATATCAAGTGAAGAAATGAACAGCGACATGGAGAAATGTGGAGTGATGAAAGAACTGGTACAGGACAGATATGAATGGGAAATGCGACAAAGACCCAGGGGGAAGAAGACACAATGCTAAGTAATAGACAAGACAGAAATGCAATAAAGGTTGTGATGCTGCAGGTGTCATGTGCTATTTTTTACAGTAGCCAACAAATATGTTCCTAATAAAAGGAATGTCAGTAATCAATTGGAGGTGTGTAGTTTGACCATCAACTTCCCTGTCTTGGTGATAGCAGGGAATGAGAGACCTTAATAATACGGTAAAGGATTAACTAGTTGTTCTCTCACCAATTAGGGTGATTAATCCACTAATTAAGTGTGGGATTAAAGGGCTAATTCATTAAAAGCATATTTACGTTGGCAGAGTAAACTGTTTTTACAAGCTGCCTCTGTTTAAATCTGTGTTTATTACATATATGGTTTACAATTAGAAAGTGATGACCGGCATGTGCTAGGACAAACAGTGAGCGCGATGCGGAAGAGCGTGTCTTGCGACTGAAATTCGAACGCAGGCCTTGGGAATTCCCCCTTCTATGCACAGAAACCCAGCTCTCAGTTATACTGACTCCAACTCACCTGCACTGCAGAATGGGGCTGGATGACCCCAGTCTTGCAGGGGGATTATGATGATAATGGGTGATTTCAGACGTTACGGGGCCCATTGGCCCCATACCAAAATCAACCCATTCATTGCCTGCCGGGGTCACTCCGTCATGCCGCAACAGACGTGCCGGGGGGATCCCGGCGAGGAATCTGGGAGGGGGCGGGGCCGCGCAGCGCAACTTGCAGCCACACGGCCCCACCCCCTCCACGCTCCAGCCACCCGCCCTCTGGGGAGACGGGCAGGCAGTGGGCCAATGCGGCCGCCGTGTCGGGCCGTGGCGCCCGGCCAGACGTTACTTTTTTTTGGTCCCCGCTGGGGATCTCTTTGACCACGCTTCCCGGGACATTCCCCCGGCTAGCCCGGGAAGCGTGGTTCAAATTGACCCCATGTGGGTATTGACTGTGGCGAACATCTGGTGGCCGCCAAACAGACGTTCAAGACACATTGACCACAGGTGGGTATTCACCGTGGTTCACTGTGATCTCATAACGTCTGAAAATACCCAATGATGATGATGATGATGATGAGCATTAGCATTAGCATTAGCATTAGCATTAGCATTAGCATTAGCATGTATATAGCTCCAGCGATGTACCTGGCGCTTTACAGAAAATAAGATAGACACGGTCCCTGCCCAAGACCTTACAATCTAACACTAGATAGGGGGGTTATAAATTAGAAGGTGGGCAGGGGGGTCCGTGGCCATTGAACGGCATGGCTGCAGGGCACCCACGCACATGATGTGCATGGGGAGCGCTTCAATTGGGCGGCTCCCAACGTGGCTACCCAGCCATGGAGGCAGCCTCCACACATGGTTGGCCCTGCATGGAGCACTCTGTGTGTGGCCATGAGTGGCCACTGTATGGTCCATGGGAGCACTCTCTCCCACACACCATCTTCAAGTGAACAATTGGACGCATGGTCAGTGGGAGCCATACATGAACACGTTTCATTTAAAAACATCCATCGAATGAATGGCAGCACTGACTCAGCAGAATGCTGGGATCCACTCTGTGCAGAGCACCAGAGCAGAACCAGGCTGCCCCCACAGTAGGGCAGAAGAACCATGGTGGGGTGGGGTTAGAACAGTGGAGTAACAGCTGTCCAAATTCGGGTAGAGACAGCTCTGCCCCCTTGACATTCCAATATTCACTCCTGTCTCTTATTAAATTGACCTTTTGCTTGACCTCTAAAGCCCTACACAGTCTGGATCCTCCTTACGCGCAGGACCACCTCACCCCCCAGACCCAAAACTGGCCTTTGCAGTCTACCAGGCATGCTCTCCTTGATGTCCCACACAGTTGGCGGATGGCTACTTTAATGAGGGCATTTTCAGTGGCCGCACCATTGCTGTGGAACTCCCTCCCAGAGGAGGCCCACCTCTGCTCACATCTGCTCACCTTCTGGAGGCTATGTAAGACTCTATTATTCTGCCAGGCATTCGGAGAGGGTAGGTAGGGGTGGGGGTGGGGAGGGAGGGGTTGGGGGGGAGATTGGGTTATTTTATTTACTTTTATGGCAATTATATTGAGGAGGGATTAATTTTTGATGTTGTGGTTTTATGTGGTTTTATGATGATTTACTATTGTTAGCTGCCCCAAGCTGCCTGAGGCAGGAGGGGCTGGATATTAAATAGGGATGGGCGAACGCGGTTCGGAAGTTCGGAGTTCGGCCCGAACTCGAACTGTTCGGATGACCGAACATGAACACGAACACGAACACGAATGTGAACAAACTGAACAATCCGAACACCGAACGACGAAATGGCCGAACAGTTTGGTAAGTTCGGATCGCATTCGGATGAGTTCAGGTGGCAAAAAAAGGTTCACTGGAGGGTCAAACATGACAGGGAGGTGTAGTCACTGAGGAGCAGACTTCCAGGCACCAGGGGTGGAGAGAGGCTTGCAAGAAAGGAAACCAATTATCTGCCCCCCCCCCTTCCCAACACCTTCTGAGCTGTTCCTGAACAGCAGGCGTTGAGTAGGATTTTTAGATTGCTTTAAGTTTCATTTCAGTTTTGTACTGAAATGAAACTTAAACCTTGAACTGAAACCTTGTGTNCCCCCCCATCCCATATATATGGGTACTTATTCGATATATATACATCCCATATATATGGGATGGGTGGGGGGGGGATCACAAACAGAAGAGGAGTCTGTAGTGAAATACATACATACTCAATGAGTCCGTACAGTGAAATGCATAACACAAGGTTTCAGTTCAAGGTTTAAGTTTCATTTATGGATATATATGGATATGGATATGGACATATATATGGATATAGATAGATAGATAGATAGATAGATAGATAGATAGATAGATAGATAGATAGATAGATAGATGTAGAGAGTTGTAGGAGTTAGCTTAGTGATAGCGATAGCATTAGTGACTTAGTTTTAGTGTTTGTAGGAGTAGGCCTGTGTACTTATTAGATAATCCATTTAGCTCATAGCATTTAGAATAGTTAATAGCAGTTAGATTTAGCGTAGATAGATAGATATAATATTAGATAAAAAAATAAATTAAAAAACCCCATATAAAAACAAAAAAAACAAATAAAAAACAAAAGAAAACCATATAAAACCCAATAAAAGACCAAAAAACCATATAAAAAACAAAAAAACACCCATAACAACATTTCCCGAATAGCCAAACGGCCGGACCGAACAGCCGAACAGCCTAACTGAACAGCCTGTTCGGACGACCGAACCGAACAGTCAAACCCGAACTCGGCGAACGAACCGAATGAATGAACCGAACGAACGAACCGAACACATACGAACCGAATGGCAGAAACGAACCAACGAACCGAACGCAGCCGAACCGAACAGCCAAACAGCGATCTGTTTGCCCATACCTAATATTAAATGTTTTAAATAAACAAATAAATAAAATATCTGAGCAAATCCACATTCACCCAAGTTAAATCAAATATCACCATGTGCCCAAGTTAAATCAAATGTCCGCACACATCCAAAGTTAAATGACAGATGAGATCCTCTGGCTGGATAGTGTCGTTACTACACTTAGCATGGGTGAGAGTCCCACTGAAGTGAATGGAACTTGTGTTTACACTAAATGCTAGTATCTGCATTATATTTATTATTTATTTATTATACAAATTTATATCCTGACCCTCCTGTCACAGGTAGCCTGGGGCAGCTAACAACAATAACATATGTAAAATACAAAAACAGTTAAAATATATCCCCCAATAGGATAACAATAATAAAAATATAGAAAGAACCACACCTCCCTCCCCAATCCCCCACCCCCCATCCCAGCCATCATCCCTCTCCCTCGCCAAATGCCTGACGGAACAGCCAGGTCTTACAATTCCTGCGAAAGGTCGGGAGGTCTAGTGCCAACCGAGCCCCCACCAGGGGAGTGAGGCGATCTCGCAAGTAGGCAGGGCCCAGGACGTATAGGGCTTTATAGGTCAAGACCAACACTTTGAATCGGGCCCGGAAGACAATTGGCAGCCATTGTAGAGACCGGAGCACTGGTGTAATGTGCTCCCAGCGACCCAGCCCCACCAAGAGCTGGGCCGCCGCATTCTGCACCAGCCGCAGCTTCCAAGCCATCACCATAGGTAGCCCCACATAGAGCGCGTTACAGTAGTCTAACCGAGAGGTAATAAAAGCATGGATGATCAAGGCCAGGTCCAGAACTGAAATCAGGGGCCAAAGCTGCCACACAACTGGCAGAAGGCACTCCTCACCACAGCCTCCACCTGGAGATCCAGGCAGAGCTGCGCATTGAGGAGCACCCCCAGGTTACGCACCTGGGAAGTCAGTGGACGACAGACCCCAGCAATCGAGGGGGCTGTCACATCCACCGTCTTGCCCACTAACATCACCTCCATCTTGTCAGGATTCAGTCACAGTCGATTAGCCCTCATCCAGTCCCCCACAGCTACCAAACACTGGTTAAGCACCGAGACAGCCAGGCCTGGGTCGGTCGAAAATGAGATACACAGCTGGGTGTCATCTGCATACTGATGACACCTCACCCAGCATCCCCTGATCACTTCACCGAGCGACTGCATATACACATTGAACAGGAGAGGGGACAAAACAGAACCCTGCGGAACTCCACATGAGAGGTCTCGGTAAGAAGAAAAACAGTCACTGAGTACCACCCGCTGAGTTCTCCCAGCCAGGAATTAGCGGAATCATTCAAGAACAATCCCACACACCCCCGCACTGTCCCACAGGCGTGTCACCAACATCTCATGGTCAACAGTATCAAATGCAGCCAAAAGATCGAACAGGACCAATAGGATCGAGTGACCATGGTTCTCTTCATGGCGGAGATCATCTACCAAAGCCACAAATGCTGTCTCAGTGCCATGACCTGGACAAAAGCCAGACTGAGAAGGATCAAGATAACCGACATGGTCAAGATGCCCCTGGAGCTACTGAGCTACTACCCGTTCAATAAGCTTCCCTAAAAAGGGAAGGTTAGAGACAGGCTGCTAGCTGGCAGGGGAGTCAGCATCAAGCAATAGTTTCTTGAGCAGAAGCCGCACCACCGCCTCCTTGAGGCAGCTCTGCACTCTGCCCTCCCGCAGGGAGGTGTTGACCACGCTGGCCAGCAACAGCCCCATTGTCTCCCGGCAGCTCTTAACCAGCCAGAAAGGCAGGGGCGGATTGGCCATTGAATGCACCGGGAGGATTCCCGGTGGGTGGTCACACTGTCTTTTTTTAAATTATTCTTAACAAAAAAAAAATAAAAAATGTTGGTCCTGACCCCTGTCGGGTTGGGTTGGGTTGGAGGGGGGGGGAGGGCTTACCTGACTCTCCCTCCTAGTAGCGCTGCAGCAGCAGCGGGGACAGCGATCGGGTTGGGAGATAAGACTGTTTGTTTACAAACAACTCCTGCCCATGTGCTGATCAGAAGGTTGCTACCTTGTAAAGAAGGTTCTTCGAGATGGCTCTCAACATTCTCACAACTGGGTTGTGCGCGCAGGAGCCAGTGACTCACTCCACTGGACTCTCATAGAGAGCGCAGCAGAGCAGCAGCAGGAGCGTGTGAAGGAGCAGTGGCAGACACTGGCACAGGCGACTTGTGGGGCAGCAGGTGGGGCCTGCCGGGGGCCTGGGACCTGCTTGGGAGGGGCTGGCTGGGGTCTCTTTTGGGCGGAGGGGGTGGCAGCCTGGGCTGATGGGGCATGGGGCTGGTGGGGCCAGCCTGGGGGGAATTATGGGGGGCCAGGGCTGACTTGGAGGGCCTGGGCCGGCCTGTGGGGTCTGGCTTGTGGGACATGGGCCAGCCTGGGAGGGCTTGGCTTGTGGGGGGCCTGGGCTGGCTTGGAGGGCCTGGGCCATCCTGTGGGTCCTGGCTTGGAGGGCCTGGGCCGGCCTGTGGGGCCTGGGCTGGCCTGTGGGGCCTGGCTTGTGGGACATGGGCCAGCCTGGAGGGCTTGGGGGGGCTGGGCTGGCCTGGGAGGGCTTGTTGGTGCCTGGCTTGTGGGGCCTGGAGGCTTGTGGGGGCCTGGATGCACTCAGGATTAGCTTATTTAATAATGTAGATATTGGAAGTCTGGTATCAATTCTCCCCTTAGTCTTCTCTTTGCTAAGCTAAACCTGAGTGGTAGGAAT
>QEPC01007559.1:6281881-6293769 GCA_003113815.1 Sphenodon punctatus | reverse complement strand
CCTTAGTCTTCTCTTTGCTAAGCTAAACACAGGGCATGTGTAATACTAGTGCAGCTGATGTAGGAATGAAGAAGCCTTACTGTAGGATGCATAGCAAGGGACAGAGTGATTTTTTTGGTTGGGGGCCACTGAGCACTGAAACTGAGTGATTCGGGGAGCCAGAGCACTGAAATGAGGGCCAGTACCCACCCAGTGGCAGTCTCCCCCTGCCATCCCCCCATAACCTCCCGCTCACCCCTGCCAGGCTGCTGAGGATCTCAGTCTGGGGACTCAGCTCCGATAGGCCCCAAATCTGGTGCACTCTGCCCGCCCCAAGCCATGCCCCCTTGGCCCATTTCCGGTGCGCCGGCGGTTTTGCCGCCAGCACAGGGCCACTAATACTATATTTTCCTGGGCCACTTTGATTTCCCAATCCGCCCCTGTCTGCAGAAGGTAATGATACGTCCATGGCATGGGCACAGTTGATATCTCCCCCATTAATGGAGCACCCACCTCAAGGCAAAACATGAGGTCCAAGGTATGTCCTCCAAGATGTGTCGAGCCGATGATCCTCTGGGACAGGCCCATGGTTGCTATGGCGGCCATGAACTCATGCTCGGCTCACCCGAGAACCACGTCAGCATGAATATTTAGGTCCCCCAAGACTATCATCTTTGGGGACCGCAACACCACCTCCGACACAGCCTCCGCCAGAGCAAGCAGGGAGGCCACCGTACTGGTAGGTGCATGGTATACCAGCAACACTCCCAAACTGTCCCCTGCCAAATCAAACACAAGATGGAGACCTTCAATGCCTACCATGGCTCGCACTGGATACCTCCTCACAGACCACCCCTCTTAAAAATCACAGCTACACCACCCCACCCCGCCCCCCCCACATCCCTCCAATGGTGTTGTATGGAATACCCAGTCGGAACAAGATCAGCCAAGATAGACCCAGATTCATTGTCCAGCCAGGTTTCTGTAATGCATGCAAGATCGGCGGCATAGTCCACGATTACCTCCTGGACTGTTGTTGCCTTATTTGCCACTGACTTTTCATTTAACAACACCAGAACGGGGCCAGGGGTCTCCTGACCAAGTTCCACCTGTTCACCTGCTGGTGGAGGGGTAAGCGGGACATGCACTAGGCACCTATCAGAAGGTTGTGGTGCAAATGTCTTTGCATGCCCGAGTAAAAACAAATGTCTGTATATGTCCCAAGCTAAATCGAAGGTGCTATCCTCTAAATGGACCTTCTCTCAATGCAAAATGGATCAGGAATGGTAAAAGCAAGGTCTCTAGTGGGAGTAACCCAGCTGCTCCATGAAGTGATGCATTAAAGCAGACAGAGTTGTCATCACATGTTGCTGTGCCACATTATCACCTGTCGCTCCAGCAACACACATGCTTGACTGTAATGTGCTCTGCCAGTACCCAGTTCACACAAAGCAGCGCAGCCAGTTTCAGTGGGGGAGATTTCTGTAGGAGCCTGAAACGTATTTTATTCCCTTCAACAAAGTAAAAAAATTTCTGAAGGTGAATCAAGGAAACATGTTGCCTTCTTACTGGCTTCCAATAAATGGACAGAAAGTGCTGGTAACATAAAAGGGAAGGTGTTATCAGATGTAATGGTAAATCTGTGGGACTCTATCGCTTGTTGAAATCACTGATGTCATGTGACAGGTCATGTGGCTGTTTTTACAGATGCTTATGCTGCTGTGTGTTTTCACAGCTACCCAATAGTCCCTCCCCTTCCATCTGCTGTTGACTGGAAGTTGTCCCTTGATGCAAGGAATCCCTCTGGTATCTCGAGTGACCACAGACTGGAAGTGGAATGTTTCGGTTATTCGATGCAGAACAGCAGCTATGTGCAAGCGGCAGCTACATGATTTCCACGACTGTGCTTTCTGGATCATAGCTTGTGTTACGCATGTTTGCACAAATGGATGTACAGGTGAATGTGTGTTTAACTCCCTGTGGTAGAGTCTAGCCACAAGATGGCGCATGTACTAGGTATTATCAAAATGGCAGCCAAAACAGGTCACAAAATGGCACCCAAAAGTCATATACCTAAAAAAGAGTACTGGCCCTTTAAATAGAGCAAGACTCAGGCCTATATAAAGGCAGTGATATAGCTAGAGGGGGGCAGTATCAGGAGGGATGTTGAAGGGGGCACACCTCTCCTAGGAACCAGGCTGTCCAGGGTCTGGAGACCTCAAAGAGGCTGAGTATCAGCCCACACAAGAGCTACTATGGTCTGAGGCTTCTTGCAGAAAAGTAGGCCTCATACTCGAAGAGGGACTACACTACCCAGGTGGGATCAACCCATATTATTGTGATACTTTATGTTTATTTGGAAAATCTTTGATTTAGAGGGATAAGCCCTCAACTTGATGGGATAAGCCCTCAACTTGGTGGGTACAGGATTGGCTGTAGGGGTGTGTGCGGAGGCCAGTTACTAAATTTGGGAACCCAGAGACTGAGAAAAGTGGGGTACTGCAGGGTGCCTTGTATTTCTTGTCCAGGGGTCCAGATCTAATTTCCCTAAACCATGAATAATGAGGGGCCCCTGTGACACATCCAAAGTAGTGACTAATCACGAGTTACATTTGGGGGGTGAGAAGTTTGGATTTGGATTAATCCGTAACTTCTCATAACGGGCTGTTACAGATTAAACTGTATCGAACTGCAACAATGGCAACATGCTCGTTGCAATTTAGTTTGAAAATAACAGATTTTTTTTTAAAAAAAAAAAAATTAAAAACCCACTGGACATTAGCAAAATGGCCACTGGACCATTCTGCGCACGCACTCCCTCTTCCAAAATGGTAGTTGCAGAATCACTCCATGGTAGGTATGCCCGGGGATACATCTAGTAACACCCACTCTAACTAGACTAGGAAGCTGCACTGAATTGGTTCAGAAACTAATTTAATTAAATCAGTGCCATTGTCTCGTGTAGACAAGCTCTGAGATTAACAAGCAGGAAAGGAAGAACACTTAAGGAATGCTTTCTGGAGTAGATAATGCCAGTGCTAACACTTAGCACAGGGGTGACTTCCATTCACTGCAATGAAACCTCTGCCTGCGCTCTAGTGCTATCTGCCCAGAGAGACATCCTCTTCCATGCAGTCAATATTCCCACGTGTTTTATAGCCGGGGTGTGGGGAACATTTCCTCTCCTTTGGGCCACTTTGAAAATGAGTACAAGCTCTGTGGGGCAGATAGGAGTTAGGCCTGCAACCCATGGAGGACCCAAATGGTCCTATCAGGCCCACCCATTGCAGAGTGCTGTGATGGCATTGTGCTCTGAAGGGGGCAGTACTACATTCCTAAAGGGGTTAAGGTGTTTCCCCCCACTCACAGCCTTTCCAATCTGGCCATGTCTCTGCAGAGCACTGTGACATCATGGAGTTCCCTGGGGGCAGGGCAACTCAGACAGATGGGGCTCAGGCTGGGCTCAGTCCCAATGCAGCTGCTGTGGTTGGGCTCAGGCCCAAATTTCTGGTCCAAAAAGGGCTCTAGTTGGGAAGGAGGGTGCTTAAGGTGTGCTAAGACAGGGGAGGGTCCAGATCATAGATCTCTGGAAAGGGTCAACCCCCTGTCCAAGAGTGCATGCACTCATCTCAGCTCCCTTCCCCTGAGCTCACTCTTTCAGTGCTTGTGGGTAGAGACTAGATGAACAGGCCAGATTGAGGCATGTATTTTTCGTAAGTGTCCTGGAAAGATTTGCATATATGGCAACACTACCTGAGACCAGTTGCTGAAGTGCCCTGTGGTCTCGGCCTACTGCACCAGAGCCAGCAGGAGGGATCTTGGTAGATTGCCTGATGGGGATGCTTGGATCTAGTGGATGATCACCTGCACCATAAGTCTGCCCACCCCTGGAGTAGAGTATATTGGTGTTGGTTTTTACCTTTAAAGTCCTAAATGGCCTGGGCACCACTTATCTGCAGGACCGCCTCACCCTCCAGATTCTGGATCAGCCTCTACGGTCAGCGGGGGGTGCCCTCATTGAGGTTCCCCGGGTTTCCCGGGTGTCAACCATGAGGAGGGTATTTTCGGTGGCCACTCAGCGGCTGTGGAACACCCTCCCACTGGCGATCTGCCTGGCTGTAGACCTTCCCTCTTTCCATAAACAGTGTAAAACCTGGCTGTTCCGTCGGGCCTTTGCCGAGGGAGACAAGATGGATGGGTTGGGCTAGGGTGGGTTTTTATTGGTTTTACTGTTGAGTTATTTTATATGTTAAATTTTATAATATTATTTGTTTTAAAATGTTGTTAGCTGCCCTGAGATGCTGTGCATGAGGGGGTGGCATAAAAATATGTAAGTAAATAAATAAATATTCAACAGGTTTAGCCATTTTGGGGTACTCTTCTCAGCTTGACAAAATACTGAATGTGATAATACCGACACAAATATTCAGAACTGCAAGTGAAGTGGGAAATAAATATTGCTTTCTGTCTGGTTCTCTAAAGCAGATATGAATATTCACAAATTAATTGACTTTGGTATTCATGCTGGATATTCATATCATCCCGACTGCTGAACTCTCCGCTCTCATTTTTCTCAATGAATTAGAGTGGTGTTGGGGGTGGGATGGGAAGGATAGATGGCGTAGGACTCTGGAAGCTGTCTTGGTACTTGTGAGGTCAAACTCTAATGACCAAAGTGTGCATTGGGGGAAATGTTAATTTGCTATAGTGGAGCTGGAGTCTTAGAGAGCTGTTTTGACTGAGTGTGAGGAGAGCAAAGGAATAATCTGTCACACGCTTATGCTCAGTCACTTTCACATTTTTCTCATTCTTGTCAACTTGGCAGCTCTGTAGCAGGCAGGGAGGGAGATGAAGGTGGGAGGCCCAAACCAACAGTATTGAAAAATAAAACACAAACAACATGACAAAAGTGCACTAACTGTGAAGGAGGAGGACAAAGGAAGAGACGGGGAAGATGGATGAGGAGGCAAAATTAACTTACTCCTTGCCAGTCTGATGAAAATTTAGTCTTGGAGAAGTTTTAAAAGCATGACTGTTCATTTGAAGTGGCAGTGCCCCATACGCATAGGGCTTGCCTAACATGAGAATAAGTCCACTGAAGTCAGTGAGTCAGTGACTAAGGTGAATGTCTAGCTGCTTTAAGGAAGAGGAGGATTAGGCCCATTACGAATCACCTTACGGGGGAGAGAAGGACTCCATCGATCAGAACAAACTGAAACATCGTGTCATAAGACTAACATTGGCTTCATTCTTCTGCTTGAGCCCAGGTTTGTAGTGAATTATTTGGCCTATGAGAAAAACATATATTGATGGGTCCCAGTATATACGTCTATAGGACACTTCACTCTTACTCAGAGATTCTCTAAAAGGGAACAAATAATTGTAATTCAGAATGATATCTTTCATTGGACCAAGTACTATTGGTGGGAACGTGAGCTCATTAAGGCCCCCCCAGGGCCCTTCCTCAAGCATGTAAAGGCCTAGCTGCAAGGTCAGCCCTGGTTGCCTTGATGTTCACAGCTGAACATAGAGAGGCACCCCCTTTGCAGCTCTGACACCTCCAAATGCTGCTAGTGTAAAGTGGTGGAGTGTCCTGTCCTTCAAGTGCCTGTTTCCATGGAGACTTGTGGATATCACCTCCCTACCAGCAGCTAAATGAACTCTCAGGCCGTTTTTAAACAAGCATGGACACCCAGTGTCCACGTGTGGGAGTGTCTCGTTTGAATGTGGACATGCGTGGGCACGCACTCCCACGTACCCATCTACACCCACCTCCACCCATCCCCCATGCACAGAGCAACTAGTGAAAAGGTGGGTTGTTCTGTGCGTGGAGGCGGAAGGAGGTGGGTGTGGATGGGAGTGCACCCATCTGTATCCTCCTCCCTCCCCCCCCCCATGTGTGGCCCCTGCAGCGGCACTGTCTCCACCCACTGCACACGGACCAGCTCACCCCCTAACCCCTGTTTTAAAATGGCCTTAGTTGGAGCACCCTGCTCAATACTATAGCCAGCTGTCTGGAGCCTCTGGACTCCTGTGGAGGGGCACTTGTGGGTGTCATGACCTTCATTCAGAGCTGCAGCATTATGGATATCACAGTTACCAAAGAACCATTGTTTCGATTCAGCCCTAGCTTGGATTTGGGATGACGACAGCTATAACGTTCCCAGCAGATGACTGTCCAGCCTCTTTTTGAAAACCTCTGTGGACGGTGAGCCTACAACCTCCAGAGGCAGCCTGTTCCATGGCCAAGTAGCTCTTACTGTTAAGAGGTTTTTTTCCCATCTAGAAATCTGACTTCCCGTATTTTGTGCCCATTATTTCTAGTCCTGCCCTCTGTAGCAATTCAGAACAGTTCCTTGCTGACTTCTCGGTGGTAGACCTTGAGACATCTGAAGACTGCTCTCGTGTGAGACCACATTCACACCTGATGTTCCGTGCTTGTTTTGGCCCAGGGAAGAATCCAGAAGCCAAAACATGCGCGGAGTTCGTCAGGTGCAAACTCTCACACGCATGCGCGCGTGCGGCTTTGCCAGTGATCATTCGGGAGATTGCAGGGTAGGGGAAATCCAGTCTGCAATCTCCCGAATGATCACCAACAAAGCTGCATTGGGGGGGGGGGTGTTTGCACCTGATGACACCTGTGCATGTTTTGACTTCCAGTTTCTTTCCCAGAGACAAAAGAAACGCAGAATGTCAGATGTGAATGTGGCCTTAGTCTTTCTCTTTGCTAGGCTGAACATACCCAGGTCCTTCAACCTTTCTTTCTCAAATTTGCTTTCCAAACCTGTTTATCATCTTTGTTGCCCTCCTCTGAACCTGCTCTAGTTTGTCAATGTCTTTCTTAAAATGAGGCTCTCAACTGGGGGTGTAAGATGCTTCGCTTCAGAAGCTGTTGCTTGGGACTCAGTGATTCTGGAATATAGGTTGGCAACTCCCATTTGGCTAGCTCCCTGTGCGCCCCACTCAGCCTGTAATCCTACAGTGCCAGAGGCAACTTCTGTGATAATTTGGCCAAGTGCCAAATCTTGCAGAAACTGCCACAGATGCAGGATTGCACAACTGGGCCTGCCTTTTTTGTTGCCGATTCCTGGGCTATTTATGTTGTGAATCACCAGCCCCCACAATCTACGGGCCTTTATTCCCAAAGATAAGCAAATGTGTTGATGATAACTGTTTGACTGGGCACAATGGGGAAGTCCATGTTTTGTTCAAATATGCTTTCTTTCTGTGGAGGGAGGAGTGATAGCATTTGGAGATGTATTTATTTGTTTCTGTTCTGCCTTTTAAAAAATGTCTTGCCTTCTGTATTTTTTGGACAAAGGAGATGGCGAAGGACTTTAAATCAACACAGTACTGTTTGCAAACAAACTTAAATGATACATGGGATCTGAATGTGCAACCATGCCACCTAGTGAAAAAGGTTGGGTTTTTTGTTTTCTCAAACACCAATTATCAGCTAAAAGGAATTCTTCAATTTTGAGGTAGGCCCATAAAATTAATATGCATTCGGACTGAAAAACATAATTAAACATAGAGGGAATGTAAATGAGAAGACTGCTCATTGTGCTATGACTGAAATATCATCTCACAACAGAGCGGCATACATAGGCCACACAAATTATTAATGCAGGGTTTGTTCTCTAAAGGAAATTCAAAAGCTTTGGTGGGATTCTACATAATAATTGGCTAAGGAAAGTGTGTGGAAATAGCAGTGAGCCCGCATCAGAAGACTCGCTCTCTGCTGCAGCTTGAATGTCTTGCATGTAAAGACAAGGAAATTTCTCTTTCCTTCTGCTCTCAACATACAGCAAAAGGATACAAATCAAGTTGTGTCCCTCCTCTTCAACCAAACAATATTATGTATCCGTCCCTGGATACATTTGTTCTGTTCCCACCTTCCCAACTTTCAAATCCCCCTCGCCTCGTTTCTTTCATCAGGCTTTCCCTGGCTCATCATGAGTGAAACTGCACCCTCTTCCTCCCGTCCCCTCAGAATCTGTTACCTGTAACTAATTACTAGTTCCCTATAACCTAAGCTAATCACGTGCACCTGCAATTTTTCAACATCATGACTGTATCCTTGTCTCTCCCGATGCTCACTTCTCCCTTGTGTCACGGAGGGATGGGAAGGAGAGGGAAAGGGGCAGGGAAGAGGGGGAGCCCCACACTCTCTGGACACACAGACAGGTTACAAGTAAGGACAACCAGAGGCAACTACCCTTAACGCAGATACCTAGCTCGGTAAGGCTAGGGTCCCTCAGGGTGGAAGGTGGGCTTTCCTTCAATATTAGAAGGCAACCCTTTTCATCATAGGGACAAGGCGAAAAGGTAGCTGTTTGCCTCAGAAAACCAAGACGTAGGAACACCAGGGGAATCCACACGCTCGGGGTACTATTCAGGGCCCAGGGCACCGTGTGGCTATGTGGAGGGGAAGAGGGGGAAGGGAAGGGCTCGAGGGAGAGGGGAGAGGAAAAGGGGGGAAGGGGAGCAAGGAGCTAGGTGAGTGGGGGACCGGACTTTCTCACAAAAGATACGTGCAAGGAAAACAGGGGGGAAGGGAAGGCTGAGGTTATGGATCAAGGACAAAGGTATCCCACACCGCTAGAGATCACAACCCAATTATGCAGGAAACAAATAGGGAAAAGACACACCTTGTACTCACTCTCAAACCTCTCACGCAATAAGGAAGGGGAACACGAGGACCATTCACTCCACCTGAATACAAGAATAGGCTTAGGGATCTCCAAGGCAAGGGGCCAGTCTCTCAAGAATGATTACCGGCAGGGGAGTCAGGCCCCGCCAGTACCTTTTATAGCTATTCCCCCTGAAGACGCCCTGCGTGCTCAGGGTGGAGCCCTGCTGCCTCGCCTCCACACCTGATGCCGCTCTGGGGCTCCTGGGGGCATGGCCAGCAGCACGCTTCATCACTGTGTGGCCCCGCCCCCTCATTTCCTCAGCGCCGGCCCCATCCCTCCTGCTGAGCCTCCGAGGTGGGCCCGCCTCCGGGTTAGCGGGCCCTCTGTGCCGGAACCCCCGGCCGAGGGAACGTGCGTCCTGACACCTTGTCTCCACTTCCCATATCTCTCTTAGATTGTAAACCCCCTGAGATAGGGATCTGTCTTTAATTATTGATTGTATAGTGCCAGGCACACCACTGGCACTATATTATTACTACTACTAAAATAATAATTGATGATGATGAAGAATATTCCATATTCAAGCAGGATGCTGTTTGGCCAACAGGAAGCTGGTAAGAATGTCTGAGGGACTCATGCAGTTCACTGGTGGAAACAAAATGTGCTATAGCAATATAGTCTGTCAAACTTCGAAAGATATAGAGAGTTTTCTTAGTGCAGGTAGGGTACAGCCATTGAAGGCTTGGAAAGTAAATCCAGATGCAGTCACTTAGAGGGTATCAGTCTGTACTGCACATCAACAGCCCTCAAAGAGTTGTTGAACAGCACAAATATGGCTGTGGAAGCTCCTCTGGTTAATTTTGGAAATAACCTATTATTTTATAGAGGTGTACACCAGGCACCCATGTCGTTATTCATTTTTCGTTATCATTGTTGTTATTTAAAAACTGTCGGTTTTGTTGTCATTGGTAATGAAGTGTCTTTTTCATTATCAGTGTCATTATCAATCGTGATTTCCAATGACAATTTTGTTTTCGGTATTGTTTCTGTTGTTGTTAGTGCATGGACCCGAAAATGATACCAACAACAGAACCGGACGTTCGATTGGCTGTGTGGTTGTCAGTGGGGGAGGGGAATAGAGACCAGGACACACACAACTCCACACAGCCAACTCCTGTGGGAGGATGAGGAAAGGCTGCATGGTATACCCTGGATAGACCCAACTGGTAACACCTGAGCTATCAAATCAAGGCACAGCCAGGAGGCTGTGTGTTTGTGAGACACATGCAGGGCTGTTTCGTGAGGAAAAGGTTGGTTATATACATTTCATTATAATTTTGTGACTATTGGATGGGTGTCCATTTGACAAACTAATACTGTGTTAATCAGTTTGCATAAGCTGTGAAAACACTTATGTGGATAATGTTTTCAAGGTACAAATGGGCCCACATAGGGACTAAAGTATAATGTAAGAGCTTCCACACAGAGGTTATGTGGAAATGTAGGAAATCTCTTTCTACATCTAGGAGGTAACTAGTGACTGTAAGGGTCAATTGAATGCATAATGATTTACTTTTGAATGCACGTTTTATGATAACATGCTTGGTTGATTTTTGGAATTGTAGAATATTTTCTTTAATATTCAGGAGCCACTGAAGAAGGGGGCATTCCCCGAAATGCATTTGGCAGGTAGCTAAAGGCCCATGCTAAAGAAGCCCAATTTGAAAAAGGAAAAGACCATGTTGGGCACATCAACCATATTCCTCAGGATTTCAGGAATGGACTTTTGAAATCTTTTATTTCCATTCAGAGCTCCAGTGGGGGCCCTTTCTTCTGTACACAGCTGTATGTTAAATTGTAATACCCACATTATTGTTGTTCATGCCTTGCTATTTTAATTAACACAGTACCCATTGAATGGGAATAAATCATTGTTTTGTACACATCTGTTATGTGATATTTGCACAGTTCCACATTTTGTATCCATATAAGGTTCAATATAGTTCTCCCCCCCCCCCTTTTTGCACTGGTTTGTGGGGACTTGTTCCCCGTGGGGTTCAGGATACAGTCTTTCTTCCTTGTTCTTTAAACCTGGGGAACCTCAAGGAGGGCGCCCCCGCTGACCTCAAAGGCTGATCCAGAATCCGGAGGGTGAGGCGGTCCTGCAGATAAGTGGGGCCCAGGCCATTTAGGGCTTTAAAGGTCAAACCCAACACCCTGAATTGGGCCCAGGAGACTATCAGCAACCAGTGCAGAGAACGGAGCACTGGAGTAATATGCTCACGATGACTCATCCCTCTAAGGAGACAGGCCGCCACATTCTGCACCAGCTGTGGTCTCCAGATCATCACCAAGGGTAGCCCCACATAGAGCGCATTACAGTAGTCCAGTTTCGAGGTAATAAAAGCATGGATGATCATGGCAAGGTCAGAGTGTGAGACATACAGCCTAAGCCGTCATGCCAGGTGTAATTGGCAAGATGCACTGTTCGCCACAAATGCCACCTGGGCATCCAAGTGGAGCTGCAGATCTAGGAGCATCCCACAGACTATGGACCTGAGATGCCAGGGGAGAATGGACCTTATTAATGATAGGGGGCATCACTCCCCCAGGTTTCCCCGCACTCATCATCTCTGTCTTGCCAGGATTCAACTTCAAGCGGCTCGCCCTCATCCAGTCCCCCACTGTTGTCAAACATCGGGTAAACACAGAGACTGTCAGGCCTGGGTCTCATGAAAAAGAGAGATGTAGTTGGGTGTCATCAGCATATTGATGACACCTTACACCATACCCTCTGATGACCTCCCACAAAGGTTGCATATACCCATTGAACAGGAGAGGGGATAAGATAGGACCTTGCGGGACTCGACACGCATTCTGTAAACGCAACCTGACAGAGGAAGAGTTAATGCAGAACAAGCGTCGAACAGCTTGGCTCTGGGATATAAAGGGTTGCAGTGCCCTCCCCAGAGCCACCATGATTGGTTCTGGGAGGCAGGAGGCATTGACCAATTACAGGGTGCCATGTAACTGCCTGGGACCTGCTTGCACTGCTCATTGGCCAGCAATACATCCATCAGATCTTTGATGACTGCTTGTCCCTCCCACCATAGGCCCAGTTCATGAGTTCAATACTGTTTCTGTCTCCGAGATGTCTGCTGCCTCTCCATATTTTCCAGGCGCGGCTCCTCCTGCAGGGCATTATGGGCGTTGCCCCCCAAAGCCCTGCAGGGGGACCGCCGCGGCTTTAGTTTAAAAAAAAAAAAAAAAAAA
>QEPC01007559.1:6245390-6280371 GCA_003113815.1 Sphenodon punctatus | reverse complement strand
CCCCCCCCCCCCCCCCCCCCAATCCTAACCCTGTATGTTGAATGCCTGGCTAAATAAATAGGTCATACATTGCCTCCAGAATATGCTAGAGCTTTGGTTCATCTCTAAAGGAAGGGAATTCCAGAGCTGTGGAGCAGCTATCAAAAACACCTCTCTGTCTGCCCATGCTATATGGATCTGGTGCAGTGATGGAACTTGTAAGAGAGTGCCCTTGGCTGACCTTAGAGGCTGCAAAGGAGGGGTATAATCCTTTAGATATGTAGGGCCCAGGCTGTTTAGGGCTTTATTGGCCAACACCTGCACCTTGAATTGCGCCTGAAATGCTATTGGCAGTCAGTGCAGACTCTGGAACACTGATGTAATGTGCTCCTGGTGTCCCACCCATGTCAGGAGGTGGACTGCTGCATTCTGCACCAGCTGCAGCCCCTGAAGATTATTTAAAAGCAGCCCCATGTAGAGCACAGTAGTTCAGCTTTGAGGTAACAAAGTCATGGATGATTGTGGTCAAGTCTGCATATGAAAGAAATGGTTGCACCTTTTCACCAGGTGGAGTTGGTGGAAGGTACTCCTGGCTGTGGCCATGACCTGATGATCCAGGAGCACTCCAAAGCTGAGATCCGGAGTAACCAGGGGAGGCTGTACCCCTTTAATGAGGAGTGTCCCAATGGATGCCAACCATCATTGCTTCAGTCTTGTCTAGATTCATCTTCAGCTGGTTTGTCCACATCCAGCCCTCAATGGCAGCCATGCACTGAGTAAGCACCAAGACTGCAGGACCAGGATCGGATTAAAAAGATAAATAGATTTGGGTCTCATCAGCATATTGATGGCAGCACAACCCAAATCTACGCATGATCTTACCTAGTGGCCTCCAATACAGAAGGGGAGACAAGATGGAACCCTGCACAACCGCGCAAGGGAAGCAGTTGGCGGATGATGAACAATCACCCATCACCATCTGCTGGAACGTTCTTGACAGGAAGGAATACAACCACTCGAACTGTCCTGCAGACCCCTGCCAGGTTCTGTAATCATGTCAACACCTCATGATCAATCATATCAAAGACTGCCGAAAGGTCCTAACAGGATCAACAGGATACAATTTCCCCTTATGATCTCTTGGCATTGATCGTCAACCAGGGGCATGTTGGTATTTTTCTCTGACTAGTTTGGTTGTTTCTAATTGCTTCAGAGTTGGGCTTGCATTGTGTACGGATGGCTCCGATGTGGTTGCAGGATAAGGCCCAAGGGGGAGGGGGATGTGGCAAGTCCCTCCAAGGTGTGACGCTAAGGAGCAGGCCAGAGTTGGTTAAATACCTGTCCCTTTAAGGCACTTGAGGCCCAATTATTAAAGGGTTAATGGGCTGAGAGGTAGATGTTAACCCAGCTGGGGCCAGGTATGCTGGGTGACTGGAAATTGTTGTACTACAGGACTATTGGGGACTGTGCTCTGTAAATAAATCAGCACTTGAGGAAGTAAAGCCTGAGTGGATGGGGGCCTCATCCTGAGGAAGTTTATGCAGGACAGCCCCACATATCACACCAGTGCTCCAGAGCTTGCACTGGCTCCCAATAGCACTCTGAGCACCACTCAAGGTGCTAGTTTTGTCCTACAAAGCTCTAAAAGCTATTATTAATTATTATTATTATTATTATTATTATTATAATAAGCATTTATATAGTGCCAGCGATGTACCTGGTGCTTTACAGAGAATAAGATAGACACGGTTCCTGCCCGAGAGCTTACAATCTAAAGACAGGGGCAGGGGAGACAGGGAAGGGGGACCAGAGGGAGAGACAAGGGACACAACAATCACGAGGATGCGAGAACTCAGGTACATGTTCTTGGCTTGGTTACAGTAAATTGGGAGTTTGCAGATAGCAGGTGGGGGATAATCCTGGGTGGTAATGCTTAGCAGGAGTTAAGAAGGGCGGAGCGGAAGAGGTGGGTTTGGAGGAGGGACTTGAAGGTACGAAGGGAGGGGGCAAGGCAGATGTGGTCAGGGAGGGAGTTCCAGGCGAGCGGAGCAGTGAGGGAGAAGGGATGAAGGTGGTTGGGGGATCAGGGGAGGCGTGGGAGGGTGAGGGAGGGGATGGAGGAGGAGCGGAGTGCTCAAACAGGGGTTTGGAGGGAGATCAGGGCCGAGAAGTCCCTTCCCTACCCTACCCTTCTCTACTGAGAGGAGCGAGGTTGTGAAGGGCTTTGTAGGTGAAGACGAGGAGCTTGTGCAGAATACACTCAGGAAGGGGGAGCCAGTGGAGAGAGGAGAGGAGCGGCTGCACATGGTCAAAGCGACGGACTACGTCACTTAGAAGCTATGTCACTTAGTGCTTCTGGTTCATGTACCGCAGCACTTGCTGTATGTTCTACCTCGTCCCTGCTTCAGGTCAAATTCACAGCATTAGAAACAGCTCTTGTGTTTTGTAACTGAGGAAGCCCTCCATTGTACCCTTCTGTCTGCATGGTCTCCCACGTTCACTGAGCCAGTAGAGTCATAACATGTCTTAATGGAGCAGTTGCCAAACATTTCCAGTCTGTCTCCAAGTTGTGGACATTTGCAAATCTAATTATGCAGATCCAATCTCAACAGGAACCCACTTCACAATGTGGCTACCCCATTTGAAGTCCTGACTCATAGGCCTTGTCTTAATGAGCTTTTGGGTGGTGTGACACACACACATATTTGATACGATACAGTCTTCCCAGCACAACAGGAACACTTGCTCTCATCTCTATCCTGCCCAGAATAACTACGGAAACCATGGATTGAGAAAAATATGACCTCTTTATTAACAATGAAAATATTAACTTTTATTGAACGTTATATTAACTTTACTGTAACATGCCACTTTTTTTTTCCATTTATTCCTTTGCCTTCCCCTGCCACTGGTTGTGGACCCACAGGTCCTGGTTCTACTGGGCCCTTGTGGCTGGGGGTTCCATCTTCTCTCGAAGTCCAGGTTGCTGCTGGGGAGGTTACTGTTGCAGGATCAGAACAGCACACAGTTCTCCTCCCACGATCACTGTAGAGGAACAAAGAATGTGCAGAAACCCACCACCAGCCCCATTAGTGCTCTTGCCCCTTCCCTCCCGCCTGCCATTTTGCTTTCTCCCATCCCGCCGTGGTGTCTTCCCAGTCACTTCCCACGCACACCGTTCACCTCCAGTGCTGCTGTGTCCCAGAGAGTATCATGCTGCTCTTGGTCACCTGTGTACACAGTAAAGAAAAAGAAACCCACATAATTAGATAGCACTAAATAGAAGCCTGTATCATGCAGCTGTGTAAATGCAGCCTCACCCTCCATCCTCAGGTGCATTAACTTACCATTCTCCTCTGCCTCCTTGATAAAGGTGGCTTCCAGGTCTCCATACCCTGTACCAATACCTCCTCTGGCTCCTCAAATAAATTCTGGCTCTTCATCTCAAGGGGGTAGAATGAGTCATGGTGTCCTCAGTGAAAGGTGCTGGCTCTGGGATGGGGATGGAAGGATCTCTGCCAGCAGTCACGGCTTCCATGGGGGGAGCAGGTGCAGTTGCAGTAGGAAAGGGCAGGGTGGGAGGCATATCAACCTGCTTCTGGCCCTTGGCAAGGTGCAGTCAAACAGTTTTGATGCCATGATGGCACCATCAAAATACAGGATGGTCCAAGTCCAGGACAGGTCCAGCAGGTCAGAACAGGAGATGTTTGCCTCCTGCAGTCAAAGGTAAAGTTGCTGTCCCTGACCTCCTTGGCCCGCTGCCGGCACTGGTTCATGTCCCTTTGGTTTCCCCGCTCCACCATCTGGAGAAAGATTTCCTGGAACACGGCCTCATTGTGGTAGCACTTCACAAGTGTGTATGAAAGTTCCACCCCCCCACACCCAAGTGATGATGGCTTCGGTCTGTTCCTTGCTCCAGGGAATGCACCTCTGGCAGGCAAACTGGTATTTGCAGAGTGCCTGAGAAGGCACAGTTGAAGTAGCTGTGCCAGAGGTTCCATGGCTGTCATTCTGAGCCATGACCATGGCAATAAGGCTATTGAAGTCACTCCAGAGAAGGCAACGGGTTTTGAAGAGTGAGCACTGGGCACGTGCTGCAAACTAGGATGAGCTGGGATAATGCCTATTTGAGTTTGAGATGCGTTGGGCTTTTAAGGCACCAGTGAGAGCAAGAGCAGAGAGAGGGGCCAGAAGCGGTCACTCCTCAGAACGCTCTAAGCTTTCCACCTGTGACTCCAGTACTGGTGGACCTGGGTGCAAGGAGACTGCATGCAACCTAATTGACAGGACACAGCCACATGGGCACACATTAGCTTGGGTTTTCTGGCACTGTGGTGGGCCCATGATGTCCCTGATCTACGCCGTGAGTGGCAGGTGGGTGTTGACCACATGGTGGGAGGGGGCTAACATCTGGCAGACACCTAATGAATGGGCCATGAACACCTATTAAATGCCCACCGGATACAGGCTATCATCTCATTTGTTTTTACCCACTGAGTCAGCCTCTTGGAGTCCTGTCCTGTAGTACTGAACAAAGCTACTTGCCAAAGCCAAAGGGAGTTTTGCATGAGTTATAAGTGTTGGATCAGGGTCTTCTTCTTTCAACTGACTCCAAAAACTGAACAAAAGGGATCTCAGGGAGAGCCAAATGCTGTAATCAAGTTCTGCTCTCCAGAGTAAACACACTGCAAACAAGAATGCCACTTAACCTCTCTTTCTGACTCCAAATGTTGGCGTCGTTGTCCCAGGGAGAGGCAGTATACCCAATCCAAGACATTCTATTGCTGAGAGGTGCCTTTTAAAAGCCTTTGCTTGAAAAAATTTTGTTTCAAGAGTTTCTATTTCAGACTTTGTGGCCCCCTCTGAAGATGTTGCCATGAAGAGAGTGTTGAGTCCCCTCAAAGGACTTCTCCTGGCAGCAGTGGCAGCTGCTTGAAGATTGTATCAATCTGTTGGGGGCATCCCACTGTGTTTGAATGGCCAATTCCACGCGGCATAAAACTCATTAGTTTTCTCTCTTTAGCATTTATCAGCAATCCTGTGAACAATGCTCCCAACTCCTCCCTGGTGAGCCTGCATTGAAGTCGGCAGAGAATCACCAGGGAGGAGGATGGCCCTCCAGACACCAGAGAGCTCTCATCGGATGATATTTTATTGCTCGCAACAGGCCTACTGCCCTGTTTATAGCTTGCACCTCTTCAGAGTAAAGAAAGCGCTCCTGTCAAAGCAACTCTCGCTCAAGTTCTATCCCTCCGTGGTAGTAAAGCTCAAACACTATGTGGCACTTCAGCGTAATTGCTGTGTACAGTGCAGCCATAGACACCTGCTCGGCATTAGCAGCTGAAGAATCTCGCATCCGTGGTGTTTAAAATGCAGAATGCCTGTATAAGATGCTGTGGCAGAATGCTGCCAGGAGTCCCCTTGAGAGCCAGCCCTTGGTGCCAAATACCAGGGGGAACGGAGACTTTCCGGGTCAAAACACTAGTTACTTGTTATGTATTCAAGTAGCCCAGCTGAGGAGGCTGAGCAGTCAGCTGGAGATAGGACTATAAAATGCAAGGCTGGCCTTAGGCTGGGACCATGGCTCCAGGTCCTGTGGTTTCCTACACTTCCGAGAATGTCCTCAACTGTACCCTTCCCTCTGGATTCATCAGAGCAGCAGCAGCAGGGTTCCCCAAATACAACCGTCTTCAGGGCCCTGTGGAATCTGTGGTAGGGCAAGCAAGGAAGCTGCCTTCTCCCAGGGTTGCGCTATATAAATGTTTATAATAATAATAATATAATAAATTAATTAATAAAGGCAGGGGACCTTCAGAAGGTGGTGCCCTCAACATGGGCCAGACTAGAGCTGAAACAAGTACTTGCAAAGACAGGTATACCTGTCAAATTTCCAGTACCTGAATCCACCTGACAACATCGGGTACTGACTGGTACCCAAATGCAAGCCGTTTTGGGTACCCGCCAACCCAAAATGTTGTCTCCTGGTATCTATTTTTTAAAATCTTTTTTTTCTTATTTTTACCAACTCCTGATATTGATTTTTCCATCGGCTTCTATAATTTTTCCTTGCATCTTCTGAGTCCCAATTTTTTTGTACTTTTTTTGTTGGGTTAACGTCTTAAGAAATGTATTTATTGATTTTCCATCCTGGAAAATAAACATTCTGATCCTGGAAAGACAACTTCCGGTCCGGAAAACTACTTCTGGTCACTTTCCCCCCGCCCCCTCCATTTTCATGCTGATTTCTCCCTCCCCCCCCTTATTAAAACATTACNCCCCCCCCCAATATACCGACTATGACTAGCATACCAATTGGGAATTTGTTAACTGTAAAATTGATACCAGATGTATCCAATTTTTAAGGTATTCAGTACCCGATTGGTACCCAAGTGACCTGTCGGGTACCCGACGTGGCACCCAGAAATGCGGATATTAACCGTGGGTACTAAACTTAATGCCTGTTTCAGCTCTAGGTCAGACACAGCTGCTGCTGGAGTCGCCCTCGCCCCCTTCTCCCCAAATACAATTGGGCTGCTGGAGGGAGCTGTGCCCCAGCCCGGTCTCCCGAGTGCATGGGCGGGGGCGGGGGAGACACAAGAGGAAGCCAGAGAGAGAGAGAATGGGAATGACCAGATGTCCTGCTTTTAATGCTGTGGTTTCCTTTGTACATTGTATTGATATGTTCTAGGAAGAACTCCTATGGCACTTTGTGTTCATAAGCAAGCGGCAGACTGCCAAATGCTAAAGGAGATGGGGCTTGTAGGGGTGGGCTGCATTTAGTTTTCACCCTGGGCCCTACAAATTCTAAGACTGGCCCTGATTAAAACTGCACCTGGGGCTCACAAAGAAACCCAGGCTGAAGCTTTAGCTAAGGGATCAGCTGGGGAAGATCTGGAAGCAAGGAAAAGAAGCACATGTCTGACCACATTAAATAAGGGGAAAGACCTGTCACAGGAACGGTCTTCGACAAGGGACCTTCACAATCCAGGACTTAGGGTTTGTAGCCAGACTGTTATGGGAGGGCTGGTGGCAGGTTACTATTATGATTTATATAGCGCAGCAATGTACCGGGTTAAGCGCTGAAACCAATCTCATTTTTTCTCCATTCTCATCGAGAATTGAGCTTCTTGGCTCAATTTCTACAAAAAACGAGAAAAGCCCCAGTTCCCAACCCTTTCTTGATCGAGATTTTTTTTCTCGATTTACTTACTTACTAGAGCCGTGTGTGTGCTGTGTCCCATGCTGAGTCTCGCATCCCGTGTCTGTTGTCTGTCTCTCTCTTCTCTTTTTTTCTGTAGCCACCAACTCCACGCCGGGTGACGGGTGGGACAAGAAAAAGTACTGCGTATGCGTATGCACAACATGGCCACTGAGCCATTCTTCACACGGGCAGTCGTTTTCCAAAATAGCACCGTATTGGAAAAGGCCAGCCAGTCTGCGCATCCAAAGTACTCTTCCCCCCCCTCCTCCAGTTTGAGTTTCTTTATAATACAGAGACAAATCTGGGGGAGGAGAAGCCCAGCCAAATACAGTATTATTCAGCAGTTTGCTGATTTTATCAGAGACCCATTCTTTGGGGGATAAAATTCGAATAGTGCACTGTGGCTTTGATTGAAGTTGCGATCCTTTTACTTTAAGGAATTGAGAGCTTATTTTGCCTGCTTAAGAAGACAGTTTATTCTTTGTATAACCTATGATCCCTTATTCGGAAAGTTTGATCGTTTCCTTTATTTGTATATCCTACATATATGGATTTTTGCGGAATGCGAGACCACTGGTTTTGTTTATGTTTATAGAGAGTACTTTGTACAGCCAGTAGAAGCATTAAGAATACATCCCCAAGATCAGAGTGAAATCCCTGAGGAAGCCACAGAGTGGCGAAACGTCAGACTGGATTTTTACTTTCATGTGATCTTGGTTCGGACTTTACTTAGTTTGTTGAGCATTACTCCTTCTTCAGCATTTGGCGAGGAATTCTACTCTCTTTTGTATAATAGATTTTCTGTATGAATGTTTACTGTTGTAAGGGTTAGGGTAGGGGAATAAGGAAGTTGACCCTGGAAAGTCAGCATGCCTTCAAGCACCCACACTCAAAACTCCCTTTTGCAAGGGGCAAGCTCAACAATGCGAGGAAAACACCCCTCAGGTTCTTATGTGGCCCAAAATCCCTCACAAGAGGAACGAGGCAGAAATCATCATGGGGGGGAGACAACGAGGCCCTGAGCAATGCCCCCACTCAGCCACCACCACACCTGTTGCCGCTCTATCACCAATATCCACCACCCTAACACCCCACACTCCCAGTGCTCCGGGAGGGAAGAGGGGTAATAGTGGTGTCACACAGTGGGGGGAACGAGGGAAGAAGGCCCGCGGGGAATGTGGGGTTGGAGGCAGAAGGGGAATCACACAAGGAGGGAAACGGAGGGGGCCCAGACAATAAGGGTAACACAGTGATTCACAAACACTCCTTCAATCACACCTTTCACCAATACACACTCAGTCTCCACTCACCCAGTTCACTCTCGCCTCAGTCTCGCTGCACTCACCATGTTCTTCTTCCACAACTAAATCCTAATGCTGCACCAAGCGCTGGGGGGTCAGTCTCACAGCAATGCTGATCACCAGCGTTGCTTGAGAGTGTCTGTCCTCCTTTTATCCTAACCGGGCTGCCCTCATTGCTGCCGCAGATGCTCAGAGTGTCATAGCGCTTCTGCTGGCTCCACCCCCTTGTTCCCTGACGCCCTACGTGGGGGCAAGGCCCTGCGCGTCGGCTGGGGCTCCATCCCTTTGCCGGTGCTGTAATTCCTCTCCTTTTCTGCTGCCGTTTGCGAGGAGGGATTCCCCACCCCCGCCGCCGGCCCCGCTGCCACCAAAATGTGAAACGTGACAGGATTCACCTGATGATGAATAGGAAAAGGTCTCATGTACCGGGAGTCGAGTTTCATAGATGGACGAAGAGACAGATAGTTACGTCGGTCGACCCATACTAGATCCCCCACGGCGAAGGAAGGTGCAGGCCATCTATGGCGATCCGCCACCTGTTTATACTGCTGTTGAGCCACTTGGAGCATGCCGTGGGTGTGGGCATGGCAGCGTTGTAGTTCTTGCACTAGTGCCCCAGCCGCAGGAACAGTCACTGTAGGGAGATCAGGGCAAATTAGTCGGGGGTGAAACCCGTACGTAACATAGAAGGGTGAGGATCCAATAGAGGCATGGGGCGCATTAGTATATGCAAACTCAGCGAGGGCTAAATAGTCCAGCCAGTCATCCTGGAGACAGTCGACATAACACCGAAGATACTGCTCCAGGGATTGGTTAGTGCGCTCGACTTGCCCATTGGCCTGGGGGTGATACACTGTTGTAGGGGTCAATTGCACTTGTACGACAGTGAACAATGCACACTAAAACCGGGCGATGAACTGTGACCCCCTATCGGAGACTATGGTATGTGGAAGGCCATGGAGTTTGATAATGTGTTGTAATACCAATTGGGCTGTTTGTTGGGCTGTAGGTAAGCCCTTGCATGGAACGAAATGCGCCATTTTCATAAATTGGTCTACTACTACCAAGATAGCGGTATGGCCTTGTGAGGGGGGCAATTCTACAATAAAATCCATATGTATCTGTTGCCAGGGTCCTTGTGGCAGGGGACCTAACTGCAAAAGTCCTGTGGGAGCCATACGTGGTGTTTTAGTGCAGCTACATACCTTGCATCCTTGTACATACGCTTGAACATCTCTGTTCATTGTTGGTCACCAGAAGTGCCATTGTACTAATTGCAAGGTTTGTCGATGGCCCGGGTGTCCTACAAGGGACACATCATGATGGGCTCTAAGGATTTTTTGTTGTGCTGCTTGGGGGGCTAGAATTGCTGTGCGGTGAGCTTTTAGTCCTGTCGCAATCGTAGAGGGTAGTGCATCTAGGAGGGCTGGGTCTGCTCGCGTGAGTTCTTGAAGTTGAGGGAGTGTCATCCCTGCTGCAATGAAGGCCTTTTAGGACATTATAGAATCTCCCATATGGGCGTTCTCCATTGTTACTTCCTGGCATCGGGATAGTGCATCAACAATGGTATTATGCTTGCCAGCACGATATACCACTTGGAACGAGAAACGCGCAAAAAAGAGTGCCCAGCGGGCGTGACGAGCATTCATGATTCGAGCAGTTTGTAGATATACAAGATTTTTATGGTCTGTAAGGACTTGGACCTTATGCGTGGCTCCTTCCAGTTCCAGGTAATGTCGCCAGGTGTCGAAGGCGACCTTGATGGCTAAGAGCTCTCTGTCAAGTATCGTGTCGTTTTTCTCTGCGGCTGTAAGTTGCCTAGAAGAAAAGGCGCATGACAACAAGATAACCTTATCCTTGGCATGCTGGGATAGAACTGCCCTCACAGCTACGCTAGAAGCGTCCATCTCTACAACAAAGGGGCGTTCAAAATAAGGATGATGCAGGATGGGGGCTTTCATAAAGGTACGTTTTATTTTATCAAATGCGCATTGTTGCTCAGGCATCCAAGAGTAAGGTACCTCCTTTTTTAATAATTTCGTAAGGGGAGCAGTGAGATGGGCATAATTGGGGATATATTGCTGATAATAATTAGCACAGCCCAAGAATTGTTGTAAGGGTTTCACTGCTACGGGAGGAGGCCAGGCAACAATGGCCTGGACCTTTTCGGAGTCCATACAAATCCCTTGTAGGGAGACTATGAACCCCAAAAAGGGAACCTCTTGCTGATGGAACATACATCTGTCTATTTTACAATACAGGCGATTCTCAATTAATCGAGTCAAAACTGTACGCACATGATGAGCATGTTTATCCATAGTGTGAGAATAAATGAGAATGTCATCCAGGTAAGCCACAACATATAACTCCAGAATATCTCAGAAAATATCGTTTATCAGGCACTGAAATGTGGCTGGTGCGTTGGCCAAGTCATAGGGCATCACCAAATATTCAAAAAGTCCATACCTGGTACGGAAAGCTGTCTTCCATTCATCGCCGGCTCGTATGCGAAGAAAATTGTACGCTTTGCGCAGATCCAGCTTTGTAAATATGGAGGACCCTTGCAACCTATCCAATAATTCAGGGATCAGGGGTAATGGATAATGATTTTTCACCATAATGGCGTTTAAGCCCCTATAATCGATGCACGGGCATAACCCTCCATCCTTTTTCAGGAAAAAAAAAAAGAGGGGCCCCAGCCGGGGACGTAGAAGGGCGAATGAATCCCTTAACAAGTTTCTCATCAATGTATGTTTTTAACATCTGCAATTCAGGTTTCAACAGAGCATATAGTCTCCCGTAGGGAGGACTGGTATTAGGAAGGAGATCAATAGGGCAGTCGTAACTTCGATGAGGGGGCAGTTCCAGAGCATCTTGTTCCCGAAAGGCATCCCTTAGGTCATCATATTTGTGGGGTAAAGTGGGCAAAGGAAGTGAAGCAAAGGTATGTACTGGGGTTTGGCAAGGGGAGTTGTTGACAATGTTGTGCACAGGAGGGATCACTGAACGCAATGTGCTTTTGTTTCCAATCAATAGAAGGGTTATGCCTGCATAACCATGGGTTACCAAGAATGACAGGAAAGGTGTGCGTGTGAACCACGTCTAAGCAAACCTTTTTGTGGTGCTTCCCCATAGTTCCTTGGAGAGGTTTGGTACAATAGCGTATGGGGCCAGATCGGAGGGGTGACCCATCTATGGCGTATATGGCTGTAAGTTCCTCTTTTGTCTGGAGAGGAATCCAGTATTGAGACACTAACATTTCATCAATAAAATTCCTGGATGCCCCCGAATCAATAAGAGCCCATATTACTAGGAAACATTGTGAGGACAGCCTGAGTATAAGGGGTACACAAAAATGATCCTTTGTTGGTTGGTTATGGGAGGTTCCTAGAAGGGGGAGCAGGGAGGTGTGGTCAGTTTTTACCGGGGCCCCCCCTGCCCGCCCCGGCCCTCCTCGTTTCCCGCTGCCCGTCGCTCAGGGGGCAATTGTGGACAGTTGCACGAAAAATGGCCCACTCCCCCACAATAGAAGCAAAGGCACCCCACCCTATGGCGTTCTTTCTCCTGTGTTGTAAGGGGCCCCCTGGATGCACCAAGCTGCATGGGTTCAGGGTCGTCTGGCTTGCGTCCCTCAGGGCACCCTTGGTTGTTACCTGGAACACGTATGGGCCATGCTTGGACTCCTTCTGGGCAGCGCTCCCGTCGGCATTCTGTAAGCCAATCATCTACTTGGCATGTTAAATTCACAAGTTTAGCCTAAGTGTCTGGCATCTCAGTCATAGCTAACTGATCTTTTAGTTCATCATTAAGCCCCTTTCGATATAATACCTTCAGTACCTTGTCTGGCCAGTCTAGTTCTGCAGCCAAATGCCGAAACCGGGTCACATATTCCAATAGGGGTCCCTTGCCTTGTTTTAATGTTGTAATGGCAGCCTCCGCATGGGGGTAGTCAAATAAAAATTGAAGTTCTTGGAGGAACTTCTTATAGTCTTTCAATAGGGGGCTCTCCTTAATTAATAGAGGGGTGGTCCAATGAAGTGCCAGACCCTCCAGGTGTCCGATGATGAAGGCTACCTTGGTCTCATCTGTGGGGTAAGTTAGGGGCTGTAAGCAGAAGGCTAACTTACGAAGAGCTAAGAACCCTTGAAATTGCTTCCTATCCCCACTGAACTTCATTATAGGGGGTGTTTAGGTTCTCTACCCCCCACCCCTGGTGCCCTATTGACTTCAGGGAGGTATGGTACTGAGGGGCCCATTGCCATAGCTGCCCCTTCCCCACCTACAGCCCCCTGTGCCTGTTGCTCTCAAATGTCCTTTACTTCCATTGCCAAGGACTACATGGCCTTGGCCATTTGTTCTAGCTGTCCTTCCAGGTCCATCTGTGCCGGTGATACTGTAAGGGTTAGGGTAGGGGAATAAGGAAGTTGGCTCTGGAAAGTCAGCACGCCTTCAAGCACCCACACTCAAAACCCCCTTTTGCAAGGGGCAAGCTCAACAATGCGAGGAAAACACCCCTCAGGTTCTTATGTGGCCCAAAATCCCTCACAAGAGGAACGAGGCAGAAATCATCATGGGGGGGAGACAACGAGGCCCTGAGCAATGCCCCCACTCAGCCACCACCACACCTGTTGCCGCTCTATCACCAATATCCACCACCCTAACACCCCACACTCCCAGTGCTCCGGGAGGGAAGAGGGGTAATAGTGGTGTCACGCAGTGGGGGGAACAAGGGAAGAAGGCCTGCGGGGAATGCGGGGTTGGAGGCAGAAGGGGAATCACACGAGGAGGGAAACGGAGGGGGCCCAGACAATAAGGGTAACACAGTGATTCACAAACACTCCTTCAATCACACCTTTCACCAATACACACTCAGTCTCCACTCACCCAGTTCACTCTCGCCTCAGTCTCGCCGCACTCGTCACGTTCTTCTTCCACAACTAAATCCTAATGCTGCACGAAGTGCTGGGGGCCAGACTCACAGCAACGCTGATCACCGGCGTTGCTTGAGAGTCTCTGTCCTCCTTTTATCCCAACCGGGCTGCCCTCATTGCTGCCACAGATGCTCAAAGCGTCGTGGCGCTTCTGCTGGCTCCACCCCCTTATTCCCTGACGCCCTACGTGGGGGCAAGGCCCTGCGTGTTGGCTGGGGCTCCGCCCCTTTTGCTGGCGCTGTAATTTCTCTCCCTTTCTGCCGCCGCTTGCAAGGAGGGATTCCTCAGTGGCGGCTGCGGCCGCGCTGCCACCAAAACCTAACAACTGTTTATCTGAATGAATCCTGAGGTTTTTTTTCCCCGTATCAGAACCACCAGTCTGATTCTTTTTGTGCTAGTTTGCAGAAAAGGAGAGGACAGACAGACAGATACAGGACACAAGACCTGGCTGCCCTTTCCCAAAATGGTGGTAATGCTGCCTGCGCCATTTTGGGAAAAAGGCTGCACATGTACAGAATGGCCCAGTAGCCATTTTCCACATACAGTTATTTTTTTCTTTTTAAGCAAGATTCTTGTGAGATTCTTGTACTGTTAGGCAGATCTTCTCAAGATTTCCCTAAGGGTTCGTGAATCTCATGAGATTCTCGCGAGAACCAAATTGATTCTTGTTTCAGCCCTAATCTGTCTTTGAAGTCCTCAGTTAGGGAGAGGTATCTGCCCATAGCAGCTTACAATCTAGATTGGACGCGGGTGGGGAGAGGGGAAAGGCATAAATTAATAGTGACTTTGAATCCAGAGGGCCCAAAATCTTAGCTGAGGTAGGCGGTTAGATACTTGATCCCTGACTCCCCCTTGGCTCCTGGCAGAACTGGATTAAATTCACATGTATGCCTTTCACTTTGGTGAATCAACCACTCTTGGAGAGGTCTATTTAATCTAGATATTTGGTGAGCTCTCTTGGGGAAACTGAGACTTGATGCTAGGTGACTCCCATAGATTGGCCTACAGGTCGCAGGTATTTAATTTAAATCTGCACTGGTATATGGTAGCATCCTTTGAGTGACCAATCAAGATATTAGTATCTAAGGCAGAGATTCTCAACCTGGTGCTCGAGAGGACTAGAGTGCTAGGGGAAAGTGCTCCCCAAGCCAGCTGTCAGCAGTGCTCTGGAGCAGTTTCACACATGTGAAGCATCAAATTGAATTAAACTGAATTGCAGAGGAGAGATTTAATCTACGTAAATTTATGCAAATCATTTGTGCAAATTATGCAGTGCACCCAATAAGTCACATACATCACTCCAGTGCTCGTGACTGAAAAAAGGTTGAGAACCTCTGATCTAAGACAAGAAATTACATTTTGTGAATTTTGTGGTCAACACAATTATTCCCAAATTAAAACCCCAGCTATCTCGTTCTTTCTGTGAATCGCTGTAATAGCAATCCACTCTTCCCCATTCAACTGGGCACAAGTGTTTCCTAGAGTCTCAATCTACATGTAAACTGCCCGTAACACCTGCTTTAACACAATGTCGTTCAGCAGCAATAGATTAGCATGCAAACAGCCCTGCCCCTATTAAGAGATGATTTTTCCATCTTCGTTTAAAAGCTAAACAATGGAGGATTAAGTGACTAAAGTCATTACTTTATCAGTGGAGATGAAAAATCAATGTGGCGGGGAAAAGAGAGAGATTTCTCTCTCATTTAAAACCCAAGATACCGCAGGCAAATCTAAAGAGTAAATGCCATCGAAAATCCTAGGTGACCTCGGAGGAGCAGATAACCAAACCCAGAATCACTGCAAGGATTCAGTTACAAGCCCTCTGGGGAAGCTGCATATCTTGAAACTTTTATTCTACATTATCTGTCTTTGGAGTTGGACAAGGTCATGTGTGTTCAGTCTCCTAAGGATGCACAAAGCAATGAGATGCTGGACTCTGACATAAATGACAGGCCTGTTGCCAAGCAGGTAAAAGGATCTTTCCCAGTGCTAATGGGGAATAGGCTGGGCAGGGCGATTCCAGCATATTGGTGATTAGAAGGGCATTGACTGGATTTAATTAAAACATAAACCCATTAATAAATTCTATTTTCTCCTAAGCACTTTTTCATCTATCTATGTTATTAGAGAGGGCCTCGAGCCCCCCCCCCCAAAGATGGATACACACACACCCCTTTTTGCTGTATAACCCAGGGCTGCAAACCTAGGCCAAGGGGGTCTGAAACGGCAGCCCCCAGACGCAACTAGAGGCCAGAGAACATGGGGATAAAGGCTTGATAGAGAAGCCTCCCCATACGAGGTGCACAAGCAAAAGAGAGGAGGGGGGCAGGTGAAAAGCATGGAAAGAAAGGATCGGGCCCAACCACCCTAGCTCCTAGCAAAAAGAGACCACTCATAGAAAAACACCAGCCTACGGTTGAGAAAAAGACTAGAAGGGAGAGCTCTCTGAATAAAGAATGGAGTCGTTAAGGAGTAGGGCTCACCCTGTTGTGACAAAGGACTGGTAGCCATGACTCAGAGCAGCAACATCCTAGCTCTGTATTCCCCAAGAGAAACCAGACACACGCTCATTGTATCCTGATGCTTGTCGTTAAGCCCTTCCTTCCCTCCCTTCACTTTTTGTTTACCCTTACCTCCTGTGTAAAAGGTATCTGGTGTATCTGGTATAGCCCTTTTTGTCATGGAAGCAACCTCCCCTCGTTAGCCCATTGTACACCCCAAATGACCCTTTGTAGCCTGCCAAACTCCTTTGTCCAGCACCCCTTAACTGCCCCTGGTTTTCCCATCAACCTTTGAGAAATCTTGGGACCCAGATATGTGCAGGTCACTCTGTGCATGTCTGAGTTGAGATATCTCCCAGACTCTGGTCTGCCCCTTCTTTTTTCCTCCATCTCCCAAACTCCGCTGGATCCGTGGGCCACCTGTCCCATCTCAAGGAAAGGAAACCACAGGTCCAGACTTTCCCAGCCAACTGAGGAAGCCCTGTCTCTCTCCCTCTTCCCCCCCACCCCCTCTCTCTCTCTCTCCCTCATTCGCGTTCTCTCGCTCCCCATAGCTGAGCCAACACCGGACCCCCCCGCCCCTCCTTCTCCTACCATACTCCCCGCAAGCCGCTTGTGTTTTCCCCTTTTAAATCCCACCAGCCAGACAGAGGCTGTGTTTCTCTGTTTTGTATAGAAATAAACTTGTTGTTATTGAACACCTGTCTCTGTCTCTGTCTCTGTCTCTGTCTCTATTTGGGGAGGGTACATAAACTGCCTGTAGCATGTACCATCCTCAGCTTGATCCTTTTGAACACGTGGAGACCCCAGTTTAAGTCATTAAGCTAATTCCCCCCGAAGTTTAAGAAATTGTGGATATTGGGGTACCCACCCCCCAATAGTCACAAGTGGGAGGGAGGTCTCCTGTTAACAATGTTCCTATACTATTACTACCACATAAACTTTGGCAGTTGGGCACCTCCAGGAATGGCCTTAGAATTTAAGGGGCCCAGAGTGAAAATAAAATGCAGGGCCCAATTGCCCTGCTGTCCATAGCCCTACCTCTTTAACATTTGGCAGTCTGGTGCCAGTTGGTAAGGTGAGGAGAAGGGAACAGTACAGGGCCCCACAGGAAGCAGCCACACTGGGGACTGAGAGTTGTGGGTGGGGAGAGGGCCCCACAGAAATAGCCTGTCATTCCAGGGCTTCAGGAGCAGTGGTCCTGAGTCCATCGGGACTGGTCTTCCTGCAGGACCCCTTCCAACCATGGGGCCCCAGCCATGGCCCCTAGCCACCCTGCTTAAGGCTAACCTCACTAGGCATACTATTAAAGTCTTTAGTTCCCTGAAGTCCGTAGTCTGCAGAGAGGGTGGTTGCAGTGTTGGTCTCAAATGTTGGAGATGGAGATGGGGATGAAGTAGTTGTGATGAGTTTTATAGGACCAACTTCTGTTGGTGGGAATATGCAAGCTTTGGGGCCACACAGGGCCCTCTCCTGGGTAAGTATTAATCCATTGTATCAATCTTTATCTTCCAGCCTTCTTGGGTTCTTAGCTGGAGTTCACAGAAATTAATATGATGATGGCAAAGGGAAGGATCTCTGGGTAAAGCAGAAAGTGATAGAGGACTGAAACGAATATTAGATTTTGAACTCGCAGATACTATTATTCACATTTTGGATAGCTATCTGAATGACATCCACAACAGAAATGGATATTGGTGTTTTGTTTATTTCTGCTACTTCATTTTGGCTATGACAGAACCAAAATATCCAAAGCGGATATCTACCAAAGAGGGACTGGTTATTCACCTAGTTGGATCTGAATCAAATCAGCTACATTTGTTATCTACAGTATACATAATTTTAGTTCTCTGTTTGTGATTTGATAATCACTTTGATTTGATATTCAAAAATTATTTATTTAATATCTTCAATTTAATATCCTGCTCCCTGTTGCCGATGACAACTTGGGGTGGCTAACAATATAAAATACAATAAAATACAATAAAAACATAAATACAAATCAATTATATATGAAACACATAAAACCCCCAGGAATCCACAGTAATCCCAACCCACCCATCACCCATCCTCCTCACCAAATGCCTGGCAGAATAGCCATGCCTTGCACTGACGTTGGAAGGACAGAAGGTTGAGGGATAAATGAACCCCCACTGGGACGGAGTTCCACCAAGAATGCCCCCTCCATTGTCGCCCCTTGGGAAACCTGGGGGTTCTCAAGGAGGGTGCCCCCAGCCAACCGCAGGTGCCGATCAAGGACCCGGGGGGGGTAAGGCGGTTTCACAGATAAGCTGGGCCCAAGCCATATAGGGCTTAAAAGGTAAGAACCATCACCTTGAATTGGGCCCGGAAGACTATAGTCAGTCAGTACACTGCATGAAGCACCGGTGTTTTATGTTCCTGGTGATCTGTCCCCATAAGGAGATGGTCCACCGCATTCTGCACCAGCTGAAGTCTGCAAGCCATCACCACATGCCCCACATAAAGCATGTTACAGTCATCCAATCTCGAGGTAATGAAGGCTGGATTATGGTGGCAAGCTCAGAGTCAGAGATGTATGAGTTTAGCCGCCTTACCAGATGTAGTTGACAAAAGGCACTCCTCACCACAGCCACCACCTGGGCCTCCAAGTGGAGCTGAGAATCGAGGAGCACCCCCCAAACTCCGCACCTGAGGGACTAAGGAAGAGTGGACCCCATCTATGATGGGGGCCTCCACCCCCTCAGCCGCACCAACCAACATCACTTCCATCTTGTCAAGATTCAATTTCAGATGGCTCCCCCTCATCCAGTCCCCCACGGCCACCAAACATCAGGTAAGCACCAAGACTGCTGGGTCTGGGTCAGCTGAAAATGAGAGGTACAGCTGAGTGTCACCAGCATACTGATGACCCTGAACACCAAACCCTCACCCAGTGGCTGCATATATACGTTGAACAGGAGTGGGGACAGAATAGAACTTTGCAGAACTCCACATGTGAGATCTCGGGGAGATGAAGAATAGTCCCCCAGAACCATACACTGAGTTCTCCCGGCCAGGAAAGAGCGTAACCATTCAAGAATAGATCCGCCCACCCCAGCACAGTCCCGCAAGTGAGTCACCAACACCCCATGGCCAATCATATCAAACACTGCTGAAAGTTCTAACAAAACTTACAAAGCTGACCAACCTCGGTCCAATTCGTGTCGCATGTCATCGACCAAGGCCACAAGTGCAGTCTTGATGCCATGACCCGGACGAAAGCCAGACTGTGAGGAGTCCAGGATGACCCTGAAGATGACCCTGAAGCTGACAAGCCACCACCTGTTCTATAACCTTCCCTAAAAAGGGAAGGTTAGAGAATGGCCAATAACTTAATTTCTTACTAGTTCGCTATTCAGTAATTATCTGTTAATTTTTCACTGGTGATTGTTAGTCAGTTACCCAGTAAAAGAAACTGATCCTGCACCTTGTGACAAAGCCAAAATTCAGACTTGGATGTTTTGATTTTATTTATTTATTTTACTTATTCTTATTTATTTGGTTTTAAATGTATTCATTTTTTAAAAACTGCTTACTCATCCAAGCAATTGCATCTGCTCTAGACATGCTAATGGCCAGGCATTTTGTCTGATCTGTAGCAGGGGTTCTGAGGTGATCAGCTGTTTAGTGAGGACAGTATGTCATAAAGCAAGGCAGACATGCTTTATGGCCCTGAAGGTAGCAGAAGTCATAAGGTTTGTATGGAAGAGAGAAGGAATTGGATATGAGAAGTCAAGATATGATAGTGTAATCAAACTATTGACTTAAGAGCAGTGAAGTAATTGAAGTCCAAATTTGACTTTGTTAAAAATCAAACTACCCAAAACTTGAAGAGATCAGTTAACTGTTCCCAAGCCCTTAAATTCAAAGATTTGAGGTGCAATTCTCCACCCACTAAAGTCAATGACCATTTTCACATGGACGCCTACCACCCACCATCACCTATGAACACCCAGCGGATGGGTGGGAGAGTGTCCATGTGAACGTCAACGGGTGGGTGCGCACGCTTCTGCAACACACCCACCAAGACCCATCAACACCCACGGAGCAGCCGGGGAGGAGACAGCATGCTCCATGGGTGGAGATGGGTGAAGATGGGTGTTCAACACCCACCCATCCATGTGAACAACAAAACACACACCCCGACAGGAACGGTCCACCAAAACCAGTGAGACACAGCTAGAGAGGCCCCGAAGGAGCCCGCAAGCAGACACACCCACTGGGAGAGATGCTGAACACCCGCCTGGGAGCCCTTAAAGGAGAAGCAAGCGAGGACATGGGTGCACTGGCTCCCAACATGTCAGGCAGAAAAGTCCAAGACAAGACAAAGGGAGTCAGCACCACGGTATGCATGAGAAAGGGCAGGGTAAGCAGAGGGACCCCTGGATGCCCAGGGGAGGGGGGCCCAGACCAACAGCACCGAGGAGCGGGGGCAGGATGGTAACTGACAGAACACCCTTCCTGACACAGGGCAGAGGGCACACATTCCACATCCCCACCCCAAACCACGACCATGGGGCACAGGGTAGGAGAGCACATCAGAGAGTGAGGTAAGAGCAAGGGTACCCACCCACTCTGGGGAGGCTACTGACAAGCCCCAAGCACATGCTGGGGAAACCTCGGGCAGGCAGCTGACAGCCACACCATTCCCTCTCCACAGGAGAGCACCCAAACCCTGGTGCACAGCACCACCAGGGAGACATCTGAGGAGGACCTCCTTGGCAGTCAGGTAAAACAGAGGGACCCCCCAGAGGGAGGGGGTTAAGTAACACCCCACAGAAGCAACAGGGGTGCTGCAGGACAACAGCTCACCCCGATGCATTCCCCCAACAGGAGACCACCTGCTCCACTGCCACAACAGCCACTGGGCGAGCCCCACGCCACCAAGCTGTATGACTGTCCACATGCGGAAACCAACAGGGGGAATCCTTGTGTGGCAGGACTGTGCCATAAAATGGCACCTGCCATGTGGGCCACCTAAGATGACCGCAAGAAAGGAAGAGGAAGTGGATGGGTGTGGTCTGTAGAATAAAAGAGACCAGTCTGAAAGGGAAGGCAGTCTGCTCCTGACTGCTGAAGAGGACACATCTCCTAGAGAGGCTGATTGACCTGGATGCTGGGACAGAAGGAGGTCTGGACTTGAGGGCTGGAAGAGAGAGTATCTAGGTGAGTTAGGAAAGAGCTAGCCATGGACTGTGGTTGGGCTAGGTTCTGATGCAAATGAACTGTGACTGACTGTAAATGGACTGTAAATAAACTGTTTTGCTGAACCCTATATGACTTGCTTGTTGGGGGCCTTGATCCTGCAAACACTCACCCACTAATAAGTCGGGCCCTGCTACAAAATGGTGGAAAACGCAGGCACGCCTTGCTGGTTGCCATACCAGTGTTATCCAAAGGCGGTAGGTCCTGGATCAGGAATGTTGTGGAGGAGTGTGCCCAGAGAGAGGATTGTGCCAGGTAGCAGCTCAGTGAAAAAGAACAAGGTGCAAAGGAGTTCACCCAAGGACTCAGGGCTCAAGCGGGCTGGAGCCAGGAGGTTTGCCCCAACCCTACAGTATGATGTTGATCCCAGTGAGGAACAAGATGGTGACAGGAGGACTGCGGTCTTGAAGAAGCCCTGCAGTAACTCTGTGGAACTGGATAGAGCTGGAGATGAGGCAATGGAACAGAGTACAACAGGAGAAATGTACCCCATGAGCTTGGAGGAGGTCCCAACAGAGACAGACAGCATGGGAGAATAAGTACTTGGGTGTTCCCACATGGGGAATCCTGAGGAACTGCTATTATTGTGGGCTATGGGGACATGTATGTAGATGGTGCCCCTATGTAACTGAGGGACGGTACCAAAGGAAGAGGCCCCAGGACTATGTTTGGCATGTGGCCCAGAGAGACAGGTCTGGAGATATGGCCCCTCTGGAGTAAATAGAAGAAGGTGTTGAACTTGAAATAGTATAGAGCACTTATGAAGGGAGTGTCCTGAAAGAAAGGACCAAGTGACTGGGAGAAGGGAGCAGGAATGTATTGTGACTCCTTGTGAAGGAACAAGCTGTAGCAAAGGGCCAATAGAGAGAAGGGTCTACTGGGCCTGTAATAAGATGGGGCATCTGCAACGAGATTGTCCAGAGAGACTAAAGCTCCCAAGACAAAGAAGGGAAAAGCCCCCAGGTGACAAAGAAAGAAAGACAAAGGCAAGACAGGGGTAAGGAAGATAAAGAAATACAGACAGGATTAACATTAGAGGTCCTAGAAAAATGGAAAAAATATAGTGAATAAGAGGAATGAGGAATCCCCATAAAAAAAAATTTATTAAAAGGTTCTTTCCAGGCTCTTTCCTGGCCGGGCGAACCCAGTGTGTGGTGCTGAGGGAGCATTCATCTCCCCCCCCCCCCCAACCACCCCCCCAGGACCTCACGTGTGGAGTACCACAGGGACATTGGCCGCCTCAACGGGCAACACCCACTGNTAGGTTGCCAGGTGTCTGCCCTCCATTGGTACCCCAGGTACGGAGTCTGGGGGTGGTCCTCGACACGCAGCTCTGCCTGGATGCCCAGGTGGAGGCTGTGGTGAGGAGTACCTTTCGCCAATTACATCTGGTGCAACGGCTTCGGCCATTTGTCTCAGGCTCTGACCTGGCCACCATCATCCATGCTTTCATCATCTTCAGATTGGACTACTCTAATGCGCTCTATGTGGGGCTACCCATGGTGACAGCTTGGAAACTGCAGCTGGTGCAGAATGCATTGGCCCGTCTTTTGATAGGACTGGGCTGCCGGGAGCATATTACACCAGTGCTCTGCTCTCTGCACTGGCTGCTGGTGGTTTTCTGGACCTGATTCAAGGTGTTGGTTTTGGCCCAGAAAGCCCTAAATGGCCTAGGCCCTACCTATCTGCAGGACCACCTCCACGGGTGCTAGATCAACCCGTGAGGTCATCTGGGGGCACCCTGCTCGAGGTCACCCGAGTCTTCCGGGGGGCCATGCAGGGGAGGGTGTCCTCGGTGGCCACACCTTGGCTGTGGAACTCCTTTCCGGTGGAGACCCAGTTGACCCCAGATCGCCCCTCTTTTCGGAGAAGTTGTAAGACCTGGCTGTTCTGCCAGGCATTTGGCCGGGGAGATGGGTGAGGGGGTGGAGGGTTTTTTTGGGGGTATGGGGTTATTTTCTTTTCTTCCTTTTAGTTGTTTTAATTGTTGTTTTAAATGTTGTTTTAAGAATTGTAAGCCGCCCGGAGCGGGGTAGTAAAAGTTTGAAAATAAAATAATAAATAAATAAATATCCCCTCTCTTGTTCAATGTGTATATGCAGTCTCTGGGAGAGGTTGTTAGGGAGTGTGGAGTGAGATGTCATCAATATGTTGACAACACCCAGCTATCTCTCTCATTTTCCTCTGACTCAGGCCCGGCAGTCTCGGTGCTTACCCGGTGTTTGTCCACTGTGGGGGATTGGATGAGGGTGAGCCACCTGAGGCTTAATCCTGACAAGACGGAGGTGATGGTTGTGGGGAGGGCCGAGGGAGTGGTGGCCCCCATCATTGATGGGGTCTGCCCTCCCCTGGTTTCTCAGTTCCGGAGTCTGGGGGTGCTCCTGGACCCACAGCTCTCCCTGGATGCCCAGGTGGCGGCTGTGGCGAAGGAAGCATTTTGCCAGTTACACCTGGTGCGTCAGCTTAGGCCGTATGTCTCAGACTCGGATCTGGCCACAGTCATCCATGCTTTTATTACCTCAAGACTGGATTACTGCAACGCACTCTACATGGGGCTACCCTTGGTGTTGGTTCGGAAGCTGCAGCTGGTGCAGAATGCAGCAGCCCATCTCTTGATGGGGATGGACTGACGTGAGTATATCACACCGGTGCTTCGCTTTCTGCACTGGTTGCCGGTAGGCTTCTGGGCCCAATTCAAGGTGTTGGTGCTGACCTTTAAAGCCCTAAACGGCTTGGGCCCCATCTATCTGCAGGACCGCCTCCCCTCCGGGTCCTGGAGCGTCCCCTGTGATCAGCTGGGGGTGCCTTCCTCGAGGTCTCCCAGGTGTCCACTATGAGGAGGGTGTTCTCTGTGGCTGCGCCACACCTGTGGAACTCCCTCCTCTCGGAGATCCACTTGGCTGCCAGCCTCCCCTCTTTCTGCAGACAATGTAAGACCTGGCTGTTCCGTCAGGCCTTTCCCAAGGGAGATGAAATGGGTGGGTTGGGTTAGGGTAGGTAGGGTAGGGTAAGGGGTGATGGGGTTTTATATTGTTTTTAAATTGAATTATTATTGTTTATTTTAATGTTTTAAAATGTTTTTAATATGCTATGAGCCACCCCAAGATGCCTGAGGCAGGAGGGGGGGTGACATAAAAAATTTAATATATAAATATAAATAAATAATATTTAAATAGTACCCAATACAAAATAAATTAAATGCACTACACAGTAACTGGATAATCTATTTTTATTTCCTTATTTGTTTTTACATTTTTACGCCACCCTACTCCTGAATACTCAGGGTGGTTCACAACATTGAAATAAAAATAAATATATGAAATACAATAGTACATTAAAATTCCTTAAAACCCCATCATCCCACCCTTTGGCAAGAATTACTTTTTAAAAAAAATATATATATATTTATAATGTACCCATATAAACACATAACAAGGCAATATAGATAGATCTATAAGATGAAAACAAGAATTGTACATGGCAAAATTTGAAGACAAAAACTACAACAACCACAAAAATGCCCTGAACCCATAGGGCATCGATTTTTTTAAATAACTAAAATATGTACGTAAAAAAGAGCACCCTAATTACTTTTTACATTTCTGTCTACCTCCCACAAATATATACATAATATTGTTCACAGCCCACATTGCTTTCAGTTCAGCCCACATTGCTCATTGTTCAGATTATTATTATTATTATTATTAACAAACATTTATATAGCGCCAGCAGTGTACCTGGCACTTTACAAAGTAATAAAATAGACACGGTCCCTGCCCCTAGGGCTTACAATCTGAGAGACAGGAGCTGGGGGAGAGACTTAGGAAGGGGAACGGAGGGAGAGACAAGGGGTCTAACATTCATGAAGATGCGAGGTCTCAAGTGCATGTACTTGGCTTGCTTACGATGAGAATGACAGCAGGCAGGTCCATGTTACAAGGATAAGGGTAAACCGATTGTAGATATAGGAATAGTGGCTCAGCAGGATAAAGAGTCAGACAGAGCAGAGCGAAAGAGGTGAGTTTTAAGGAGAGATTTGAAGGTATGAAGGGAGGGGGCAAGGCGGATGTGGACAGGGAGGGAGTTCCAGGCATGGGGGGCAGCAAGTGAGAAGGGACGAAGGCGCTTAGGGGAGCAGGGAAGGCGTGGAAGGGTGAGAGAAGGGACAGAGGAGGAGCGAAGTGCACGGGCTGGAGTATGGAGGGCGATAAGTGCAGAGAGGTAGGGGGGAGCAAGATGGATAGTGTGTGTATCAGCCTGGAAAACATCTGCTAGGGCATTGTCCTGCATCATGCTGCTTGTCCTCAATTCCCCAAGGAGCCAGGTTCTAAAGTTCAGAAGTTTGATAGCAAACACTGGAGTTCCTCACCCATAGCTCAAAGCAGCCTTGACGCAATACTGGGTACTTGCAGATATGACCGGTGGCTATCATCCCACCTAGGGCTGTGGGAGGGCTACCCCTAGCCAGGGAGGGGGAGCAAGGAGTGCTGCGTGGCCGGCTGGCTCTACCTCCCACGCCGTGGCCAGTGCCCTGCCACTCCTCCATGATAGGCAGTCATGACTGTCAATGACAGGCAGCTATAGTTGGCTGCCATGGCAAACCTCGATGCTGGGCCAGGATGGGGCCGGGAACAGACGTTCCCACTCACTTTGTTCCGGGTCCACATTTCCATCCCGGTCACTAACCCTGGGGTTTGTACCGGGCCCACATCTGGCAAGCCCAGAACAAACATAGACTACACTGGCTTGGCAGAGGAGTCTTTATTCATTGAGACTATGGTAGTTTTTACACGGAGGCCCCACCCCCACGCTCGGTGTTTGGGCGGGAGTGCGGGGGGGGGGGGCTGTCCATGTAAATGGCTGGCAGTGGGGGTGGATGTCGGCTTGGTGTTCATCTACGTGAACACCAAGCAGGATGGGTGGGGGTGCGTGTGTGCTTCCGTGCAACACCCACCTACACCCATCTCTGCCCATGGAGCCCTCCAGAAAACTAGAGGAGGCCCCATGGGTGAAAGTGGGTGTGTGTCCATGTAAAGGGACACCCACCCACCTACACACCCCGCGGAGGCACACCCATCCACCCCTATCCCCATCTGTGTAACAATGTGTAGTCCGTGTAATCCAGCTCTGCAGCCCTGCACATGTCTGCCAGCAAAGTCGCACGGGGGTGCTTTCAGACCGGCCGATCCCTGTGCATATCCTGGCTGCACATTCCCTGCCACAGCCAGAATATGTGTATGTGTGGGTGGGGGAAGGTCTAAAAGTGGCCTTAGTCACATGGCAATATTATTCGATATGGAATACAGCACATGTACTGGTAGGATTACCATCCCCCATCTTTGACTCATTGTCTACAGATGAAACCCCTATTTCCCCTGGTTAACATGTTGAAACTGGAGTGAGGGGGGTCTTTTTGTGAGGGGTAGGGGAAGAAGGTGGCAGATTGGAAAAGTGTGGTTAAAGAGGCTTTCCCACACTCTTTCTGATGTAGAGTACCATGGCTTCATGACAGAAAGGGATGGGAGAGTCCACCCCTTTGACCTTAAACTTTGGGTCAATTTTTTTAAAGGAGGTGGCAGCCTTATGTGCCAGCAAAACAATAGCCACCTGTACTCAAACGAATGTGACGGTGAGCCGCTGTGGCCTGGGACCCACTGGCACATGTGTTCATGTGCCACCAGATGTTGGCCCATGATGGGTAGGCGGCTAGCCCAGGCTATGTCCTCAGAAAATCTATAAGGACGCAGCCTGGGCCAAGGCCTACCCATCCAAGCCAATGTGGGCCTTGTTTGGCCCTGCCATCCCTGCATTACAGCTGAGCATCATGGCTGGTCACCATGGCAATGTCATTATGGTGGGGGGTTGGGCAATGGGAGTGGGGCAAGGACAGGTGCCCCCACATATGTTGAGCGTTTATTCGGTTCCCTCCACTGACCCAGGAAGGGGTGGCTGCTATTTCCTGCCCCGGGCTGGGCTAGACCAGAGACCTGCTGCGCCACTCACGCATCTTTTTTTACCCAAAGATCACCAGTTTTAGAAATGGCAAGAGGCCACCTAACCCAGAAGCTTTGCAAATTGAAGGATCATTTTAATATCACCTTTCCCCTTCTGATTCCCTTTTTCTCACAAAGAAAAGTCAGGCTAACTGCTACTCCCTTAACATTTCCTTAACCCCTAGCCCTAACGCTTACCCTCTCTGTTGATCTTCCGTTTGATCCATACTTGCATCTTCCAGTGGCTTCAGCTGAGCTGCTAGTCCTCAGACGCTATTCATACATACCATGGATTTGATTGCTTAAATATGAATTGAGTGTTTAACTCAAGGTACCCAAGGTTGGTGGGCCTATATTACCACCTAACGGTGTGAATTCAAACTTTTCTGTAACGAAATGTAGCAACCTTGTTTGTCCTGCTGCCTCCTTACTTAGAGTTGCAATAAGGGTTTCTGGTTTTCATCCGAAAGTAAAGTCTACTTTTTGCCACTTTTACTGAGTCACTGGGACTCTCATGGTGGAGGATCCTATTTGATGTGAGTTAGTATGATGGAAACTGTCTCTAAATGAAGTTTACATAAATGTAGTTCCAGCGTGGCTGTACAAGATGGTAATAACTGCAGGATAAATATGGAGGTCTTATTCCTCACGGCCCATGGTAAATCTGATTTCCATTTGTCACTTAATAAAATATTTAACAATTTGATGTTTTGTGGACAGTGTAACTTGCATTAAAATTGAAGTGAATTATTCCATATCCAACATTCATGTATGGAATTATCAGGATAATTATCAAGATCTTCTAAACAGTTCAGTTCTTTCTTTGGTTTTGAGGCTATATGACTTGGGTGAAGGAGTGGAGGCTGGCTCTATCAAATTTGTAACTGACGCAGACCTAGGAGGATTTGGGGGGCCAGAATGAGGATTCAAAATAGCTTTGATAAATTTGGGCACTAGGACAAGGACAACAAATGGAATTCAACAAATACAAATGTGATGTATTACACAAAGGAAAGAAAATAGGCTAATCTTATGGTTTGGGGAACAAGCTCATGAAATCTGAATTTGCTTTTGCAGATCTTTTGGAGAGCAAGGCTAGCAGAAGTCCAGGTCTCCAAGTGCATTTTGTATTGTGACATAAAGTTGTTCTTATTAAGTCAAGGAAAATGGAGTTCTTCCTCAACCCACACCTGACCTGGTCTCTGTGCTGACTTGTAGAGAAAGGAAGTACAGCCTAACTATAGACCAAGTTTAGCAAGAGAGTGTGGTTACTATGTTAGGTACTACTGAAGGTAGGAAATGGAGATAAAGTAGTTCAGATGCAATATTTTATTGGACCTACTTCTGTTGGTGATACTGTGCAAGCTACAGGACCCTTCCTTATGCAAGTGATTCCATAATAGTTTTGACTCTTCACTTGCCTGAGAAAGGGCCCCATGTGGCCTGAAACTTGTATATTCTTGCCAACAGAAGCTGGTCTAATAAAACATTTTGTTCAAACTACTTTGTCTCCATCTCTTTTAGAACAAGTGTAACTTTTGATAGGGAGTGCGCTCTTGCTCCAAGCCTCCCCAGATGTATTGCCCTGATGCTGGCCGCCCACAGCAAACATAATGTCTTTGGCTAATCTTCTTGGTGCCAATGTACATCTTCTCTTTCCAAACATGGTTCTGGTTGGCACTGCCACTGAATAAGCATCTGAAGTCTATATCCCTGTATACAGATGGAGGGAGGGATTCTTGGAGTCTCTGAAGTCCAGTAATTGTGGGTGGACAATGCCACAAGTCCCACCACAGAACTCTTCTGCCCTTTGCACAGGCCCTGAATAACATTTTCATACCCTTGCCCTTTACAAAGTTTAGGTTGCAGTTTCTCGTCTGGTCACTAGGTGGCATGTGGTCCTGATGAGCCATTCATGAAGGTAAAACAGCTATTGGAAAGTCTCTTATGGTTGCCCAGTGATGAAGAAGTCTTCTAAGAGAGTTGGTTTATTCTGCCAGCCTGTTAAATCAGCTACAACAATCTTTCTAACTTCTGGTTTCAGTCTCCTAGATTAAACAAACAAGAATCCAACTGTAAGTCCTTCTGTGGCACCGACGGGCAGCAGCGCTGCAGTGGTCATGTTCTTCCTAGCCTGAGTCTGGCCAAGCCACTACCATGAGGACTTGAATTAAGGTCTAGTGTCTGAATCCAAAGTCACGCTGCTGCATGAAACTTAATACAACACGGCAGGGAAAACTGTTTCCTTTCTGGGATGCTGCTGCAATTAATGAAGGAGAGGCTGCATGGAAATGTGACACGCCTTTCTTTCTGAGCCTGGGCTTCTGCAGTGTAGTGCTGTCCTCCTCCATTACAGGCATCCCCCTTCACACACCGGCATGCTAGGAAGGGGATTATGGAACCTCAGTTCTCCTGGGCCCCTGCCCTGTTCACATGACTTGGCGACTCATGGGGTTTCTACCCAAGGAATGACTATTTTGGGAAGTGGGGTGAGAAAAACTACCTTCTCCCCTCCCACCCACAAGGTTCTTTCTGGCATGAGGGCTGCCATTTGGCATAAAATCCTATTACCGTATAGTCCCTTGGTATCTTCTGGTTCATATGAACAATTATGCCCAGGGATAAAGGGCCCCAGGATATGCACTTTGCCTTTTTCAGAAGGGTGTACTTTGACAGTGTGTATTTCAGGCATCGGTGTGCTGTGGTCCCGGTCTCCACTTACAGCTATTGGTGGGATTTCTCTGTGTGGATGGTTGGGGCATGGCAGGTCCTGTAATGGTGCAGGGGGCTGGACTAGATGACTCTTGAGGTTTCTTCCAGCCTTGTGACTCTCTGACTTCAGTTTACTCCCCTGGTTTTGTCAATGGGAGTGCAGTTAAGGCACGTTCTGAAAGCCTCACTTTTCAGACTTTCAGAATGCACCTCTTCAAAGCACCGTATCTCCAGCCGCCACCGCTGCCGGCAATGGGGAGCACGTCACTTCCGGCAGCACGGGGAGCGTGTAAACAGTCCCCACGCGGCTTTTCTCTCAACGCGGGGCTCAGGAGGCGCTTTTCAGAGCCTCCTTTAAAAGCAGTGTCAGATGCTAGACCCTATACCCCAAGCTGTTCTCAGGAGGGGCAGGATATAAATTAACATAATAAATAAATAAAAATATAAATAATTTGTGTCAATGGGTGTTTTTACACACACATTTCTCCTGCATGTTTGCTGTTACATCCTGAGGTTTCTGTGTGTCTAAATCACTCACCCAGATCTTAAACATCCGGGTCTTTGAACTTCTGCGTATAACTTCTCCCAGAACTTTTGTGTGTAAAAAGTTCTCCTGATAAACTGCTTTGTTCCAGGCAACTGTGCTCCCTTGGTTTCCATGGCAGCCTGTCCTGTCTACAGCTGCGGCTACTTTAGGCTGCCTCAGGGCAGTGTTTGTGTGAAGAATGCATCCAGGAACTGCCTCAGGGCAGTGTGTGTGTGTGTGTGTGTGTGTGTGTGTGTGTGTGTGTGTGTGTGTGTGTGTGTGTGTGTGTGAAAAATGAATCCGGAACTTACTTGTGGACTTGTAAACCCAGAAGATTTAAACATCCGGAACTTGAAGGTGTGTGTAAAAATGCCCAGTCTCACGTCAGCTCAACTAATCTATACTGGGCATTTTAAGATAAACTCTGAATTTTGGTTTGGTTTATTTATTTTTTTTAAAAACAAACAGCTCTTGGCTAGACAGCCTGTATTTCCATTTTTGATTTAATAAATTTACTGAAAGGCGAATTCAAAATTGAATTTTAATATACTGAGAGAAAGCCTTGAAGCTTCTTTAAGAAAACTATCTGTAAAAGAGAAACACCAGAATAATCTTTCGTGGTTGTGGCTATGTACATACATTCCATCAAAGTGAGATTTGAGGAATAAAGCTAGATAAACAATTAGGCAAAATCTTCAGCATCACTGCCTTCAGGGGCAAACCATTCCAGTTTGTCCAAATTAAGGGTATGCAAGTGGGGCAGATTTTGTATTTCTGATTTCTATTCTGGTTTCCGTGCCAATTTTTGTGTTTTGTCCCTCAAATTTTTGTTACCTTGTTAAAGGAAAGAGTCTGGTAGCCTCTATAGTTGGTTGAGAAGCAAGCAGAGGAATGCACTGCAGTGTGTGTATGTGTGTATATAACTGCGCAGGTGGTGAGCGTACAATAAACAGCAAAGGACTCTGGTATCAGTGTAATCCAGAGCACCAGTCAGGGGAATCCTCAGTGCTCGGTGATAGTGTCTTGAGTAGTGGGACAAATTCCTGAACCACCAAGCACTCAAAGATCAAAAGTCAACCTAAATCAAAATGCAACCATAGCTATAGATCTCCCCCACCAGCAGCACAACATACCATGAAACTTGAAAGCTGCTCAAACTGCATAGACCAACCATTAAAAACCTCAAATTAGAAGTGGGAATGGAGAGGCACAAAGCCCACTAACAGATATACCTGAAAATTTCTGGGCAATATTTGTGTTTCGAATACAGAATCTGAAAAGGGTTTTTGTGTGTCTTATCCAAACCCAAATGCATGGCCCTATTCCAGATTTGCACTGGTACTGTGTTGGGTGAGTTACCTGCAGAAGCTTAACTTAATAGATTCAGGAAAGAGTGAGAAAGATGTGGATCAAGTTACCATGCACACATCTTGGCTTCGCGTGCAGTACCTGGACCCATGAGGGACAGACTGTGGATTAAGAAAAGGTTACATGGCAGAATACCATCTTAATTTGGGGAGGGGGGATGAAACTCTTAACAAAGCACTTGTAACAAGGGGGGAAATACTCTAGAAATACTGAAATTAGGGTGGCAATTACCTGAACAATCTTCAAACTGCAGCCCTTTTCACACAAACACTCTAACACTGATAAAATGGGTGTTACATTTTAGTATACATGTTTCAGGGCTTCAGGTGTGCTCTATGGGTGCCCTGTAACATGCATAATAAAATGTAACACCCACTTTATCAGTGTTAGAGTGTCTGTGTGAAAAGGGCCTACCTAAAAAGCCAGTAAAACAAACCACTAACATTGTTAATTTCGTAAGTAAGAATTTATGTAGATCCATTTAGGGTCAGACCAATGGTCTATCTAGCCCAGAGAAATGCACAACAGGTCATAATAGAGTGATTCATTTCTTTCTATTCATTTCCAAGTCCCAGCTCCTGACAGTCTGATGTCTCATCCCTGACCAACTTGACTAGCGGGTGCATAAATGACTATCCTCTAAAAAATTATTTATTTTTTATAAATCCAGTTATGCTATTGATATTGGCTTTCATAGCATCCTCTGGTAATGAGTTTCAAACGTAAGAAAATTTACAGTAGCTTCTCATGACAATGGAAGAATAATCTATCAATTTCTTGATGAAGGTGAGCTTATTCGCGATACTCCTTTTCAAGGGTAGTTTAACACTGGCTAGCACTGTATCCTGCAGTAAATTTTAAATTATTTTCTACATTTATGCTTAAAGCAAGGAGAATGAAAAGTACCAATAAATGGCATAGCTGCTTGCAGTCTACCCCCTTGGTTCTTTTTCAAATATACTGAGTCTTGCTCAGTAGAGAAGTTTCCAAACTATGGGTTGGTACTCTACATGGGGGTCACTGAATTTGTGGATGGGATCACAGTCCCCATCAATATTCAATATACTCTAGTCTGCATGTTTCTGCTGTTGTTCAGGTGCAGCTGAAATAGAAGATTCATTATTTACATGAAATAGATATTTTGCAGATCTGCTTTTTGGGCATTCCCTTTCAGTCACTTCTGGTGTGTTTTTCCAGTTCAACTATTTGGGGGTTCCTGTATTTTGATTACAATCATTTTTGGTAATTGCGCATACGTAACTGAAAAACCTACCTGATGTGGCTATCTGGCAGCATGGAAATGGGTAGTGGCTATTACTTGCTTTGACATTTTCAGTTGGGTAAATTTGATGGATTTGCTCATTTTTCCAAATATTTGTGTTAGCTCTATTTTCAGGATTACATTTAAGTCTGGAAATGGGATCATGAGGGTCATTGGTTTAGAAATGTCCAGGGTGGGTCCTGTGTTCACTGTGTTTTCCCCATCAGCAGGAAAAATGGGGGAAATGCGGTGAATACGGGTCCCTGGAAATGTCTCAATATTGCCTCAGTCATTAAAGTGAAGGCTTCACAAGCTGCTCCCATTTGCATTATTTCTAATTATCTTTGTCCTAAATAACTACACACTTTTGGGGGTGGGGGGAGAATTAAGCATTAGATTTGATTTTGCTGGTATGATTATTTAGTCTGCTAAGCTTCATAAGAGTTAATGGTTGCATCATAACTGTTTAAATAATGGTATGACTCAACTGTGTAAAGGCAAATGTGTGACTTTCTTTCAGAGTGAAAAAAGATCCATCTGGTGTCTGGAACTATTTCTTTGTACAGTGTGTGCTGTTCCTACAAATGGTGTGGATGGGAAGGGATGAATTAATCTCTCCCAATTGCAGCCTCTGTAATGCCAATAATTTCAATAGGATTTGATGTTGTCTTAATTAAGAAATCTCCCTTTGGAAGCCTGGATCAGCCGGTCAGTGGAGAAAGAAGGGATACTGTTTCTGGGCTAGGCATAAATCATCCAGCTTGCCAAGGGATCATATTTCTTCTTGTCAGATTTCAAACTTCAATATTTTCCTGCAAAACTTGTTTCATGTAATTTCCTTCACGGTTACAAGGATGAGATAAAATAATTTCATGAATGGAAAAGAAAGAAACCACGGTTAGAAACTCTTGTAAAGAAGTTCAGGAATGAAGGGAGTAGGAAGAAGGTGCGTTTCACAACTTATTTCTAACGACTCTTCCCCCCTTCCATAGGAACGGAGCTCTTGTAACAACTCCCAGGCAGGGCCAGACTGCTGATTGACAGAGACTCTGAGTATGCTTCCCCCTGCCGCAGCTTTTACAGATGTGGCCAGCTGCCAGGGACACTATCCAACCCCTCTACAGGATGGATAACTAAAGAAATGTGCAAACCAATTCATGTCTGCTACAGGCACTCCATGGACACCCCTTCCTGAAGCTATTATTATGCACCAGCAATTGCTTGCTGCTGCACAGTTATGACTAGAGAAAGGTCCCTCCCCCCAAGGGGCTTACAATCTATGATGGACGAAGGAAGGGAGACAAGGACAAAGGGGTACAGTGGATTCTGCTTTATAGTGAATTTCCCCAGCTATATAGAAATGCTCAACATATCAGAAATTGTACTTAAGCAGACTTTAAGGAAATGGCCCTTGATAGAGAAAACTGATGCTCAGATTGTGGGAGCTTTCCCATGATAATTTTCCAGCATGATTTGCGTGCGGGAAAGAATCCGGAAAGCAAAGCATGCACGGGATTTGTAACGTGGGAGTGTCTGCCTTGCTCATTTTTGATTGCAGAGTTGGGAAATCCAGCTCTGCAATCCACCGCCGGATCACTGGCAAAAATACGCAGGGGAGGCGTTCCCACGTTACAAACCCTGCGCGTGCTTTGCCTTCCAGATTCTTTCCCGGAGGAGGTGAATTGTGCGTGAAAAGTATTGTGGGGAAGCGTCCTAAGTTTCCACCAGGGTTCTGTGTCCCAGGGGCGGATTGGGAAATCAAAGTGGCCCGGGAAAATATAGTGTTAGTGGCCCTGTGCCGGCGGCAAAGCTGCTGGCGTGCCGGAAATGGGCTAAGGGGGCGTGGCTTGGGGGCGTGGCTTGGGGTGGGCAGAGTGTACCAGATTTGGGGCCTATCGGAGCTGAGTCCCCAGACTCAGATCCTCAGCAGCCTGGCAGGGGTGAGCGGGAGGTTATGGGGGGATGGCAGGGGGGAGACTGCC
>QEPC01007559.1:6167744-6235161 GCA_003113815.1 Sphenodon punctatus | reverse complement strand
TGGTGACATCGCACCCCGAACCCTCTCACGACCTCCCCCAAGGGCTGCATATAGATGTTAAATAATAATGGAGACAAGATCGATCCCTGCGGAACGCCACACGGTAAGGCACGGGGGCTCGATGTTTCCTCCCCCAACACCACCCTCTGGCTCCTCCCCGAGAGGAATGAACGGAACCATTCGAGAACAGTCCCGTCCAAACCCCCCCGGTCACGCAGCCGTCTCAACAGCAGCCCATGGTCCACGGTATCAAAAGCGGCCGAGAGATCAAGCAGGATGAGAAATGTCGAGCATCCCGCATCCATCTCCCGGCGGAGGTCATCCACCAAGGCCACCAACGCCGTCTCAATGCCATAGCCGGGGCGGAACCCAGATTGAAAAGGGTCCAGGAGCCCGATATTATCTAGATGAGCCTGGAGCTGGAGCGCCACTGCCCGCTCAATAACCTTCCCTAAAAAGGGAAGGTTAGAGACAGGTCGGTAGCTGGCGAGATTTAAGAGAGTGGGGAACCCAGCCTGTGAACTGGACTGGCTGGGTTACTGCTATTGAACACTTTGACAAGGACTTGGTAGAGCCATCCCAATAGTGAGCGGGGGGGGGGACAAGTTGAGGGTTGGAGAAAGTAGGCAGACACTGACCCTTTAAAGGATGGAAGAATAAAGGGCCAGCCATGCCCACTCCTTGGATATAAGGAGAGCCAGAGTCTGAGGAGAGTTAGTCTGTGCCTGGCTTCAGACTAGGGAGGAACTTTGCAGGCTGAGCTGGACTCCTGAGGAAATCTATCCAGGGTCCTGAACCGAGGCTGAGCTTCTGGGGAAGACTCGATACCTAAGCTGGATGGGTCAGGCACTCAGTGCTGTCCAGGTTTTGAACAGACTGGCTAAGGAATGCTGAGGAAGCCTGAAGAACCCCATGGACTTTGGGATAGCCAAGTCTAAGAGGTTGTGGACTTGGCAAAGATTTGTGAGTAGACAGCCAGGGAGGGGTTAACTGGCTGGGACTATAGAAAGAGATGAGTAAGAGAGCCTGTGTATCTGTGGCTATACTAAGGGTGGAGAACTGAGAGTATCAGTCAGAGGACTGCTGCCTAGATTGGCTTTGTATGGCTTAAGACTTGAGCTGACCAGATGACTGATTCCTGGCTAAAGAGAGATGCTATCCTGTGTAGGCAGCCATGGGACTGTGATCTAGCAGGGTCTAAGAGACTTTAACAGTGGCAGCCCCTCCTCCAGGGTGTTGTGGCAGAGCCCCCCCAAGCCCCTCAGGGGTCCCCCCCATGCTTGCTGGGGAGCCAGGGTCTGCTCCTCAGCTGATCTAGTGGCAGTGTTGAGTTTCCCCCGCTTGTCTGAAGGCTTTGTTTACATTTTAACTCTCTTCTCCTGGTTCCAGTCATAGCTCTGGCATGTAAACAAAGCCTGCAAGGTAAAGAACTGCCTGTGCCTGTGGTGAGTCACTCTGCAAGGGTAGGGGACAAACAGTCTCCTGATGCTGCTCCCCCTCCCTCTATCTTTTCACTCACTGGCCAGAGAGCTAGAGGGAGGCGGGGAATTATAGGACATCCCCAAGCCCTCAGAAAGCATGTGCTGGGTGCCGGTCTAAAAAAGCACTGCTTTCTGGGGAATTGGGGGAGGGAGTGGGGGAGATGCCAGGTGCTCCTTGACGGGGTTCCGAACTCGAATAGTTTGGTCGACCGAACCGAACTTCCGAACCGAACCGAATTTCCGAACTGAACCGAACCGAATTTCCGAACTCAGTTCTGTTCACCCTCACTATCAGAAACCTCGTAAGTTCTGAAAAAACAAATCCCCTGCCCTGATCTCCTGTACATTGTTTGTTTCTAGTGCTTTCTTTTGTCCTCTTCTCTCCCCTTCCCCTTCCTCCTGGACATGCATTACAGGCAGGGGTAATTACTAATTTTGTGAACCCAGTTGGAAGGTTTGTGCTGCCTTGCCTCCTATTCTTTAAAATATTTTTTTTGCCCTTGCTGTTTTACACCCTGTTTGAGACCCTGTCACCCTAATTGTCTGCTTCCTGTTTGTTTTGGGGCGGAGTTTTGGAGGGGGCTTGGATAGAAGGGTTTCTAACCTTTGATGGAATGTTCACTGCATTTAAAATGGCCCCTCTTTCAGTGCCAGTTTCAAGGCTTTTCTGCTGCAAGAAGGCCACCATGCCACTATGTTGGTTCACTAATGGCTAGTCTTTGCATGAATGTTCTGTTGGAAATACATTCCTTTCGTTGCATCCCCCCTAAGCACTTCATCCTGTTTGTTTGCTAGAAACACCAGGAGTAGACAGACAGATCAGGGAACCCTTCCCCCATCCTATCTGTCCTACTCCTGTCAGGACCTGATTGGTCAATCTCCTCCCCCAGGAGATTTCTCATCTCTTTGTGTCTCAGAGAGCTTCCTTCCTCCCTCTTGAACACACCTAGTCTTAGGACTTAGCATAGATGTAGGCCTTTCCTATCCTACATGTTTTTTCCTAATAAAGCTACTTAAGCTTAAGTATGCTTCCTGCCTGCTTATTGATGATTAGCTACTCACACTCCTCTGTAAACTCTGCATTGGGCAAATGGATGCAATGATCTCACAGTCCTTGCATTTCCAATATGTTCCCCCTAGGGTTGCAGCAGCTGCCTTTTACATGGCAAGTTTAGTTTGCAACAGAATTGTGTAGCATGTTCTGGTGGACAAGTGGAATTTCATGATGCTGCATTTGTGATATGCTAAAGACTTAACATACTGTTGTTGACTTTAGATGGCTTGCTTTGTGTTTGCATGTGCACTGCCGGTGTTCCTCCTCCTCTCCCAATCCCAAAGCATGTGCAAAGGCAGTGGCCATTTTATGGAAGCCCTACCTGCATTTAAAATGGCTCCTTTTCAGTGCCAGTTTCAAGACCTTTATGCTCCAAGAAGGCCACTATGCCACGTGTTGGTTCACTAATGGCCAGGGGCTTAGCATCTATTGAGTGAACCTGGCATTAAGTCAGGGCCACTGCCTGACCCCAAAGTGGCCTGAGCTGGACTGGAGGAGACCTGGGTGCAGGGCACCCCCACATCATGGGGTGGTCACCATCCCTCACTTGCCTTTGCCTGCTAGTAGTGCTACAGCAGCAGTAGCAGGACACCAATCAAAAGCTGTTTGTAAACAAACCACTTCTCCTCATGTGAGTGATCAGAAGTTTGTTGCTTTGTAAAGAAGGTTCTTTGAGATGACTTCCAACATTCTCACAACTGAGTTGCACATGGCATGCTCACCCTAGTCAAATAATAGACCACGTGATAGTTTTAAACAACTCTAGTATAAAAAGCACTCCCTTCCTCAGAATGACAGTTCCTTCCGACCCTTTCTAGGAATATAAGAAAATTCCATGTGGGGGTAGAAGGGTGGGTGTTGTGAGAATATTAGGAGTCATCTTGAAGAACCTTGTTTATAATGCAGCAACCTTCTGTTATTCTTCAAGTGACTCCTCACAGGCCATTTTTACATGGCTCCCCAGGTGGAGGTTCCATGGACGTGCCAGTGCGTGGGTGGGCATGCACATTGCCATGCAGTAATCCCCAATCATCCACACCCACGAAGCAACCATGCAAGGGGACAAGATGGGGGGGTTCAGTGTGTTAGGTGCGCGGGCACATGCACCCCCAGTCACTGCGGGCACACAGGGTCTTTCACACGGGACTCCTCCACCCATGAACATGCAGAAATATGCATGTTCATGGATGGGAGAGGCCCGTGTGTAAAGGACCACATTCTCACAACTGTCTTACTTATACTATCTAAGGTAGGAATTTAGGAATTAAAGCAATATCTTTTCTAGCTTGGAAAATCTGCAAATATGGTTCTGAGATTATTATGGCTGCTATTTCACTAACTCTTCTTAATGAAGTTATTGATAACAGGAATACTGTCCTAAAACCCCCCCACCTCATAACCAGTTCTCTTCGCAGCCGCTTGTATGTTTGTTTGCTTCTTCCTTGTCTTCCCTTTGTCCCCTCTCCTTGTTGCCCCCTCCTTGTCTTTTTAGATTGTAAGCCATAGGCAGGGACCACATCTTTATCTTTGTTCTGTAAAGCACCAGGTACACGGCTGGTGCTATACAAATGTTTATAATAATAATAATACTAATTTGTGTCCCCCATATAATCAACTCCACTGCCCCAGGGGTGTAAATGAAATGGTTATGGGTGGGGGGCAGCATGAATTGATTGTATGGGGGTGGGGGCACAAATGAACTGCTTATGGGGTGGGGGCAGTGTGAATTGATTATGGGGGCAAAACTGAACTGGATATATATATGTCTCTTTTCATGGCATAATGCGCTTAATAGGCTGGCTGCATTTTGGTTGTCTTGTGTGTTTGATAGCAGCGCCCCCAGGTCCATTGAGTCGGGCAGTGCCCCTAGACATGCCGGAGAGGGGGGCGGAAATCTTGACTACTTAGCCAGGGGTCCATTGCACCCTAGCTACGCCTCTGCTAATGGCTAGTCTTTGCATGAATGTTCCCTCTCTGGTTGCAGCAGATGCCTTTTACATTGCAAGTTTAGTTTGCAACAGAACCGTGTAGTATGTTCTGGAGGTCAAGTGGAACCTCATGCTGCTGCTTTTGTGGTGTGCTAAAGAAAACATAATATTGTTGGCATGAGATGGTTTGCTTTGTGTTTGCATGTGCACTGCTGGGGTTCCCCCTCCTCTCCCAAGCATGTGCAAAGGCGGTGGCCATTTTGTGGAGGCCCTCATGGGCCATGGATACTCTTGGTTAAAATGGCCCATTTGCTGTTTTCCATGTACATTTTCTGCCTTCTGTTTTTTGGTTGGGGGGACCGGAGGGCTTGGATGGAAGGGTTTCTAACCTTTACTGGAATGTTTGCTGCATTTAAAATGATCCATTTGCAGTGCCAGTTTCAAGGCTTTTCTGCTGCAAGAGGGCTACCATGCCACATGTTGGTTCACTAATGGCTGGTCTTTGCATGAATGTGCCTTTCTGGTTGCAGCAGAACTGTGTAGCATGTTTTGGGATCAGGGGACAAGTAGAACTCCACGCTAATGACTTTGTGGTATGCTAAGGTAATATTGTTTGCTTAAGTTGGTTGCTTTTCTTGGTCTGTTTGTATGTGCACTGCTGGATCCACCTACTGTTGGCCTGGCCCCTCCCACTTCTGACCCCGCTCTTCACCCCATTAGCCTTGAAACCCACCAGTCGCCGATGGACTTTACTATGGTGGACAGACCCATGTATTGTATGTAAATAAAGGACACTTTGAGCAAATTCCCTAATTGCAAATGATTGAGCTGAATTCTTTGAAGAGTACATGAATCCAGGTGTCTGATCCTGGAGGGACTTACACCTGGGATAGGAACTGTGCCCTGCTACAAAGAGTCACCACCCATCACCACCCTTTGGTCTTTACCAGCCAGGAATAAGCAGAACCACTCAAGAGCAGTCCCACAAACCCCTTCCAGGTCACACAGTCATGTCAACAACACTCCATGATCAACTGTATCAAAGGCTGCTGAAAGATTTAACAAAATCCTCTGGGTGCAATTTGATTTCCAAGCAGAGATCATCAACCAAGGCCACAAATGCAGTCTCGGTGCCATGTCCAGGACAGAATCCTGACAGACATGGGTCCAGGAATCCAATAGCATTGAGATGTGCCTGAAGCTGCAAGGCAATCACCCATTCAATAACTTTCCCTAAAAAAGGAAGTTACAGATGAGGCAATTGCTGACAGGGGTGTTGACATCAAGAGGTGGTTTTTTGAGCAGGGGTCAGACAACCACAGTTTTGAGGCTGTTGGGCACTTTGTCCTCTCAAAGGGAGGCACTGACAACCTGCAACAACCCCAGTGTCTCCCAGCTGGCTTTCACCAGCCAAGATGGGCATGGATCTAGTTCACAACTTGTCACCTTCACAAAGCACAGACTTATTGAAGCTGATCCAATCAACCCAGATACGGCAAAGCCTCTCCAACCCCGAAATCTGACTCTGCACCCAAACTGGCAGTTCCCAAGTCATGCCAAATACGAGCAACTTTATCTGCAAAGTAGGGGGTGGAATAGTGCAAGTAGTAGTACTATCAATGCACGGGGGGGGGGGAATCAACTGAAAGAGATGCATCTCTTCATCCAATGTTGCTGCCTCTTGCAATTGTTTTTTGTTTTGGAGGGGGGAGGTTAATAGCAAGTCTCTAGCTATCTAGTTTTTCTTAAAGCTCCAGCTTCTGGTCATTATATGAGAATCTTTGCATTAGTCTTAACAAAATATAAGATTTTATTCCCTGTGGTTTTAGAAACATCATTCCATTTAAGTGTGCAAAAAAGATGGCAACTACAAAGAATTAATCCTTAATCTTTTTTTGAACTTGCGATTATAGTATGGCCTGACAAGATTCTGAATGCTTGAGGATGGCAATACAGCTTATCCTTAGCTACAAGAATTTTAGGGGCAGAGAGCTGTGCCCTGCTGACTTCAAAAAAGTTAGTAGTGTCTCCACTGCTTCTAGGTCCCCAATTTGAGCCAAGCTTTGTGAAGCGCTTTTACCTCCAGCTAAAGTCCATAGGAGCTGTGACAAGCTCAGCACCACCAACTAGTCGGGCCCAATGTGTCTGAAGTTAAGCACACATTTTGGTGGTTGCTACTGAAAATTAGGATCTGGCAATTGGTGCCTTTCTTTCTCTCTCTGAAACGGGGATAGCCCCTCACTGACGGGCTGTGAACTGCAGAAGCTTACAAAATGTTAGCAGCTCCTTGAATGAAGGGCACATACTGTAGTGGTTATTTCTGGGAACAGGATTGGGTCCACAATGAAATTAAGTAGCAAAGCTCCCAGTAGGTGCAGAGCTCGCCTCTTTGAGCAAAAACAGACAAGCATATAACTCCGCTTTAACACCACTTTAACATTTCTTATGCATGTTGCAGGGCTGTATTGGCACCCTATGCAGCCCTGCAACATGCCCAAGAAATGTTAAAGCAGAGTTTTTAGTTATTTATTTTTATTTATCTCAGCATTTATATACTGCCCTACTTGCTGTACAGCAACTCAGGGTGGTGTACAACAACATATAAAACCAGAATAAAATAGACATTAAAACTCAAATAAAATCCAACTGAAACCCTCCCTCCCCCATCCCCGTCACCAAATGCCTGACAAAAAAACAGGTCTTGCATTGTTTTCAAAACATGGGGAGGTACCAGGATAGTCGAATCTCTGCTGGGAGGGAGTTCCAGGGTCATAGTGCAGCCACCGAGAATGCTCTTTCAAGTGTGGCCCTCTGGGAAACCCGAGGGACCTCCAACAGGGCACCCCTAGAAGATCATAGGGGCCAATGGAGAACACGGGGGGTGAGGTGTTCCTGCAGATAGACAGGGCCCAGGCCGTATAGGGCTTTAAAGGTTAAAACCAACATCTTGAAGCGAACCTGGAAAACTATCAGCAGCCAGTGCAGAAAAGTGAGCACAGGTATAATGTTACAGTAAGGCGTTAAAGTGAATGTCTGTTTTCACCCTTTGTGCAAATCAGATGAGTGAAGCTAGCAAACCCTGGCTATTCCTAGAGTTATGGTACTAGTTATGAGAACTAGGCCCTTTTCACACAGACACTCTAACACTGATAAAATGCATGTTACATTTTATTATACATGTTATACATTTTATTATACAGCTCGTGTATCCCCTGGAATATAGCACCCATAGCTGACGTTACTGGTTTTGCTCCCCCTAGGCAAAATATTTGCATCTCCATCCTCTCCCCTCAAGAGCTTTGGTCTTGTCCATAGAGCACACCTGCAACATGTATAATAAAATGAAACACCCATTTTATCAGTGTTAGTTTTTATTAATGTTAGAGTGTCTGTGTGAAAAGGGCCCTAGTGGCAAAGGGGAGCCTTGAGGAATGAGGTGATCCTTCCTCTATGCAGTCCACTTAAATCAATGGGAGGTGGGGGTCTAAGGTCATTTTTAGACGAGCTCACGGTGCACTTGCACGTGTTTTCCAAAACCCCGCAAGGCAGAATTAAATGAGACACTGCCACCAGTCACATGCATGGGAGGGGGACGCGCATTCTTTTCCGGCCACGATTTGACCACCTTGATCGCCGACCTGGTCAAATCAAGGCCGGAAAAGAATGCACGTCCCCCTCCCATGCGCGTGACTTGTGGCAGTGTCTCATCTAATCCCGTCTCATGGGATTTTGGAAACCACACGCGAGCGCACCATGCGCTCATCTAAAAATGGTCTATGTCCCAAGCACAGAGACTGAAAATTGCAACCTCTGCGATTGGGACTTTATATCCTCCCCTCCCTCCTATGCAAAGTAGGAAGCTAGGCAGGAACTGCTGCTTGCCTGGCAGCAGAGAGATCTCCCACAGGACAGGCAGCTGGGGAGGTAGTGGATCCAGTGGTTCTGGGGAGGATCCACACAGAGCTGGGCAGGTGGTGACTCAGTGCCTGGGTGCACTGTTCTCCCCAACGCTGTGGCTGCAGGGCTCTTCACCCCACTCTGCTCCAGTCTCTCCCCCTCAAGGCAAAACACCCACTGACCCTGTCAGGAAGGGATAGTATAGTGTCAATTGGGAAGGTTGGTAAGCCTGTAGGGCAAGGGTGGGGAACCTTCCCCCTTGGACCTCAGCCATTTGAAAATTAGGACAAGCACCATGGTCCAGATAAGTGTCGAGGGATGGGAACCTGTGGGATCTAGATCATGGATCTGACCCACAGATCCAGCCCCTAACCTCGTCTCTATTCCTTTCTTCCTGAATGCAGTCCTTCAGTGCTTGAAAGAAGGGACTGAAACCTTGATGGGCCAGATCCAGGAACTGCAAAGGGGCCAAATAAACTGGCCAAGAGTTTTCCATCCCTCGTGTGAGGCATCAGCAAGGACTTCTAGCCCAAATTTGTGACAAGCTTGGTAGTTTTAAAAAATGTTTAATAATTTACCACTGATTGCTGATGAGTGAAGTTACATCAGGGTTGAATGAATTGGCATAAATTCAGAGGCAAAAAAGGCAGAGTTGGTCAGGGATTGCTATAATTTACACACTACTGTGACTCAGGAGTAACTCTACTGAAATCAATTGGAGATATTTTGATAAAAACACAGGTGTCCAGTGCAGAGAAAATAATCTGGTCCTACTGGCTAGCTTTCATGCACCTTTTAAAAATTGTACCAACTGTGGGCATGGATTTTTTTACATTAGACAGGCAAGGTGGTTCAAGCACTGCTTGAGTCTAAAATAGGGTAGTCTAAAATACTTTATAGATGTCTTTTTATTTTTTACTTGAACTGAATTATATTTTTTAAATGGGCATCCTTATGCTATTTAATATTTATTTTAGCCAAAGACCTCAAACAGTGTCTTTATGCACTACATGTTTAATTTGGAAAAACTGACTGTATTTTCCTTTTGTTTTAGTAAGTTAATTGTTGTAAGACTTTAGGGGGGAACAAACACTGTTTTTTTTAAAAGCAGCTAATTGGGAAGGGTGAGGTACAAATTTTAATAAACAAATAACTGCTGCATGGAAAGAAAACAGGAGAATGTCCCATATCTTTCCTTATCCTTTCCTCTGTTTCCTTCCCACACCCTTCCAAGCAATGATAGTTTTCCACTGCTCATGTATCCCCTAGGATGTAGCACACATGACTGACTTTACTGATTTTCCTCCCCCTAGGCAAAATATTTGCATGTCCATCCTCTCCCCTCAAGAGCTTTGGTCTTGTTCTGCAGGGGGCGGGGCTGCGGGGTGTACTCCTTATTCCCTAAGGACAAGGCATGACTTTAGTATGTGCAACTGCATGAAACATAATTGCTTTGGGCTTACCACCATGCAGAGCATGTGGATGAGCTTGGAAGCATCAGCCAAAGTACATGTTCCATTCCCCCAAATCTTCTGGGGAACTGGATGAGGGCGAGCTGAATCCTGACAAGACAGAGGTGATGCTAGTGCAGAAAGCGGTGGGGTTGGCATCCCCCATCATTGATGAGGTTTGCCCTCCACTGGTTCCTCAGGTTCATAGTCTGGGTGTGCTCCTTGATGCCCTACTCCACCTGGATGTCCAGGTGGAGGCTGTGGCAAGGAGTGCATTTCACTAGTTATATCTGGTGCAACAGCTTCGGTCGTTTGTCTCAGACTCCAACCTGGCCACTATAATCCATGCATTCATCACCTCAAGACTGGACTATTGTAACTCATTCTACATGGGGCTACCCTTGGTGACAGTCCGGAGACTACAGCTGGTGCAGAATGTGGGGATGGGTCGCCGGAAGCACATTACACCAGTGATCCGTTCTCTGCACTGACTGTCTATAGTCTTCCAAGCCCGATTCAGGGAGTTGGTGCTTACTTATAAATCCCTATACAGCCTGGGCCCCATCTATCTGCAGGACTGCCTCACTCCCTGGGCTCTGGATCAACCCCTGCGGTTGGCCAGGAGCGCCCTTCTTGAAGTCCCCCAGGTATCCTGGGGGGGTGACTATGGAGAGGGCGTTCTCAGTGGCCACACCAAGGCTGTGGAACTCCATCTCAGTGGAGGCCCAGGTGGCCCCAGACTGCTCCTCCTTGTAATATCCATGCAAAACCTAGCTGTTCTGCCAGGCTTTTGGTGAGGGAGATGGGCATGGGGTGGGGGGATTACATTTATTTATTTATTTTTATTTATTTTCTAAATTTATACCCTGCCCCTCCTGAGAACAGCTCGGGGCGGCTTCCAACAACAATAAAATACATATAAATATATATATATATATTTTTTTAAAACAATTTAAAAATACATCAAAATACAATTTAAGTATTTAAAACAGGGCCCCAGGAAACAATTTAACATTAAAACAATAAACAGGGTAGGGGAGATAAAAACCCTAACCCACTCCCCCCCCTCCCCAAAGGCCTGGACGAACAGCCAGGTTTTACAACATCGCTGGAATGTCAACAGGCTTGGGGCCAGGTGAGCTTCCTCCAGAAGGGAGTTCCAAAGGCGCGGCCACTGAGAATGCCCTCTCCATTGTGGCCCCCTGCTTTATACGGGGAACTTCCAGGAAGGCACCCCCGGCAGACTGAAGGAGCCTCTCTGGAGAGCGGAGGGCGAGGTGGTCCCTGAGGTACGAGGGGCCCAGACCATGAAGGGCCTTGTAGATCAACACCAAAACCTTGAACCTAGCTCGGCACGCTATTGGCAACCAGTGCAGAGGCCGGACCACAGGTGTAATGTGCTCCCGACGACCCGTCCCCGTAAGGAGACGGGCCGCCGGATTCTGCACTAGCTGCAGCCTCCGAACCAGGAACAAGGGAAGCCCCACATAGAGCGTGTTGCAGTAGCCCAGCCTTGAGGTGACGAAGGCATGAATGAGGGAAGCCAGGTCTGGGCCGTAGACGAACGGGCGCAACCTCCGCACCAGATGCAACTGACGGAAGGCAGCCTTCGTGACTGCCTCCACCTGCCACTCCAGGACCTGCTGAGCCATAGGAGGGTGAACCCCCACAATCAGGGGGGCTGCTACCTCCCTCACTCTCCCCACCAGCATCACCTCCGTCTTATCGGGGTTGAGCTTCAGTCTGCTCTGCCACATCCATTCCGCCACGGCCTCCAAACACTGGGATAGCAACGAGACAGCCGGGTCTGGGTCAGTTGAAAAAGAGAGGTATAGCTGAGTATCATCAGCATACTGGTGACATCGCACCCTGAACCCTCTCATGACCTCCCCCAAGGGCTGCATATATACATTAAATAATACGTTAGGGTGCGATGAGATCCCTCTGCCCAGTATCTGCACTGATGTCCACGCAGCTCGGGAAGTAGGCCAAGTCAGGGATCCTTATCAGTCATTAATCATGGTGGTGTGTGACAGGTGTCCTCGGGGACCAATCTGGGCTTGCTTGGGCCCAGATCAGCCTCCTCTGTCTTGTGTACTAGCTTTTGGGAGCCTTTGTCCATGAATACAGGCACCTGGAAGTGAACCAGAAGTTGCCTGGAGCAAGTATCCTTTGCCAGGGCATGTACCCAGAGAGGCCTGCCCAGACCCAGACTGGCCCTGGGTAAAGGTGCCACCCACAACCTTCTTTGCTCCCCTGTTACTCAGTTAGCATTTTCCAGGTTTCCAGTGTAGGTATTTTGATTTTGTCAAGTTGCCAAAATTAGCACTATTGTGCATACACAAATGGCTGAAACTGATGTAATCGAAATACTGAAATGACCAAATAACCAAACCCCCAAAAAACCCTGAAGCCTAATACCTGGGGAGCAGGATGCAAATACCTGCTTCAGTCCTGAATGTTGTTCAGGTACTCAAGGGAGTACTCAAGGTAACCCTGAATATAGGGTTGCCACCTTAGGTATATTATTCCAGGTCACTTATGAATATACATGTTGCAGGGCCTGCATTGGTACCATAGGTGCCAAAGGAGGCCCTGAAACATATATTTTTTCACAAGTGGCCTGGAAAAATATACCTAAGATGGTAACCCTACCTGAATATAAAAATAATATCCATGAATAACAAACACTCTCTTTCATCTCTAGTCAGAATATCTGGTGCGGGGAGCATATGGCTTTGAGCTGCTCAGATAATATAGAGCAGTTACTCTAAAACTGACTTACCTGGCCACATTTATATTTCCTATGCTGTCCTTTATCCTAGTGTTAGGCAGAGGAGTCCGGCCCCCTGCATTCAAGTAATTATACAACCATGTATTGATGAAGTAACTAACATGGCACCTGCTGTTTGCAGGGCATACTCTGGAAACTTTTTAAAAGCTGACTCTCTCTCAGAAGAGAACATGGGGAGCAAATATTCTTGTTTTAAAAAGAGAATTCCAGTTCCGTAATTAAGTCGTACAACAGAATGACAGGCTTTGCGAAGTGAGTGCTGTATTTCCCATGGCAAGTCAATTAATGTAGGTTGCTTGGAATGATACGTGTTTTAACAAGCAAAGCAGAAAAAAGGTAGTGCATTTCAAGTTCGGAAGTCTCACTGAAAGGCTTTTAACATGCACAGTCAGCTAGGCACAAAACAAAAACAAATCTATCTTAACAAGCTTTTAGAATATATTTGAAGTAATGAAGACAAAATATAGGAATGCTTTCTATCTAAACACACATGAAAGTCATTCCAACAATTATGGATTGAATAACATATTGAAAGGATTCTAGTTGCTAAGCAGCAGTAAAAATGTGTTGACTATTTAATCTGTGTGCGTTTGACTTTACAGCATTTTAAAAGTTTCTGCCTTTTGGCAGCAGAACAAAATGAGGACGACGACCTATTATGACTTAGATGGCAGAAGAAACAGATAATGTTGTTTTCAAGATGAGAAAGTACATAAGAAACAGTATTCACTGAGATCTTGGTATGCCAAACAGTAATGTACGGACCTGTCATGTTTCCTTGAGGAATTTTATTTACTGATGACACAGGGTGAAAACAAATGTGACAGTAGCTTGCGTTAGCCAAGGACTCGCCAGCATGTTTGTTCCGTCCCCGCCAACTGTTCACTCGCTTCCTCCCCGGGGCAGGCTGGAAGTCACTAGGAGATGTGTCTGGCAGGGAGCTCTCCCCTGGCCTTGTAGGATGCCTTGGGCTAGGACCCTGCCTCCCACACAGAGCTCTGCAGGAGGAGGGACAGCCCAGAGTGCTTTCAGTGTGGACAGGTTCCCTTCTGCAGGATGATCCAACCCACCAAGCTTTGGGCTAGGACAGTTCCAGCCTGCACAGTGGAAAAGGCTCCCCATTCTCTGGGCTAAAAAGTCCATAGAAAATTAATGGAATGCAAGACCCAAACTCATGATCCAACGGGATGCGGACATTTTTCCTTCCAAGGGGTGAATTTGAAAATTAGGAGAAGCTCCAAGGAACCCTTCGCTGCCGCCTCTAGCGGTGAAGGGCTACACAGAAGTTGGGAGCAGGGCACTTAAGGGGTGAGTGTGCTAAGGAAGAGAGAGGTCCAGAACATGGATGTGTGCTGTGGATCTAGACCCTGTCCGTCCTTGTGTTCATGCTCTCATTTCTGCTGCTTTACCCTGAGCTCACTCCTTTAGTGCCTGAGGGCAGGAACTAGATCCAGGGCCCAGATAAAATCTAACCATGGGCCACATTTGGCCTCTGGGCCTGAGGTTCCCACCCCCTCCCCTAAAAGCTCTCAGTTCTGTCACTGTGCATTCATTCTCCCCTAGGCTACAGGGTATTTGGATGGAAATCTCTTTCCCTCTCCGTTCTTCACCACAGCCTGACGCAGGCCAAAAGCATAACATTGCACAAAATCGGCCACCTCAACAGCTCTGGGTGGCATCTAGAACTGAAATTGGTAACAAAAGAAATTTTGGGGTTTTTTTTTATTTTATTTTGCAATTTCAAGCAAATAAATTGAGTTTTATTTATTTTATTTGAATTTATATGCCGCCCTTCCCAGCGGCCTGACTGACTTTTGAGTGACCGATTTTTTGCAATTTCAGCTCATTTGGTTTGCTTTAGTTTCTTTTGTTTTGTTTCCAATTCTTTTCATTAGAAACCATGAAAACAGTTGGGGTAAAAACTAGAAACTGCTGAAATGAGCAAGGTAAAGCACCGGAACGAACCAAGTAGCAGCAGCCCGACCTATTGTGAAGGCGGCGGGTATTGATTGAGTAGTGTCCATTGTTTGGTTCATTTGTTTCCGGTCAGACTGTTGAGATTTGACAGGGGGTATTTTCAGACGTTACGAGCTCACTGTCAACCATGGGGAATCCCACAGCGTGATCGTGATTCCGGAACGTCTGTTGCGGGGAACAGAAGTCCCCCCACCATGTTTCCCCCCCCATGAAGCACGGGGGGAAATCACATTCACCACGCAAATGGCAGTCCCGGCAGGACCGGCCCCATTTGCGTGGTGAATGAGATTCCCCCCCCCCCCCGTGATGATGGGGACTGTATCGTCTGTCCCCAGACCACGGCCCGGAATCCGCGGCGGGATTCCGGGCTGTGGTCAATGCGGGGGGGAGGTGGCTGGGCATTGTGGCTGCACTGACCGCAGCGCCCGCCTGTCTCCTGGAGGTCGGCCGGCCGGGGCAGCGTGGAGGGCCCCGCCGCCCCCAGATTCCCCACCGGGATCGGCCACCGCGTCTGCTCGCCATTACGCGGTGGCCCCAATGGGGAATCAGAGGGGTGATTCCGTGCCGGGGCCAATTTGCCCCGGCACGTCTGAAATCACCCAGGTTTGTTCATTTTGGTAGGTACGTGTTTCAGCTTTCCCCCTGCAGCACTGCAGGATCTGCCAAACCCCAACCGTCCTCACAGAGAAATCTCACCAATAGCTACAAGTAGAGACTGGGACCAATCAGAGCACATCGACGCCTGAAGGGAGCCTTTTGTCTTTGGCTTGGGATTACAATCTGATTACCTGTGTAGGTCTTACTGTTGTTTTGCTAAAGATTTTCAGTGTTGCATGTAGCCATGGGGTTGATTCCACACACACACACACCCCACTATGGGCGCTGTGGCATGCATGTGCAGACAGGGAGCAACACACACACACAAGGGGATTTAGGATCAGCCCCCATGTCATGCAGTGGACTAAAACTCCTCTATTTCATCTTGAGTCTCCAATATCTCCCTCCCCCTCTTCCCCTGTTGACTTCAAAAATATCTCAATAATTGGTGGTGTTTTTTGTCAAAACTAACGTGGAAGATCAAGAGCCCCACCTGTTTAGAGTACAGGGGTACAGCAGTAACTCCTCCTTTCCATGAATTATTTATGGAAGGCACAGCTCATCAACTAAGCCAGTTTCCAAAGATCCACTGTCCAACTTGGGTGGTGGCATCTGGTTCTCATTATAAGCAGCTGATGAGGTCTATTTTCCATACATATATTAATATGCCACAGCTGGGATCTAAAATGCATAAAGAGAAACTCTGATATTTTCTCATGAGTAGAATGAATAAAATATGTTTATGTCTGCTGAGACCTATAGTCTTGTATCTTACCAAAAGCAGACAGGCAATGTTGAATGAAGAGAAGTCCATCCAGTACTGCCGATTGCCACTGTGTTGAAAAGTATTCAGTTTCCCTTGCAGTTCTGTGGTGATTGTGCAGCCGGAAGATGGATGGTGTAAGGTTAGTTGGAGCCACTGTTTCCATCCATGTTCCACTAGGGGGCCCTGTGGGATTCTAGGCTGTTGGGGAAATAAAGTTACTCAATCCTTTTTGACACATCCCTGCTGTGCCACAACTTCTGTTGAGACTTTCACGTGCAAAAAGGAACAGTTAAAAGAAACAAGGCACAGAATGAAAAAAGGCTCAATTAAAACTCCCAATATTGTGTGTTAATTATGCATTTATTATTTATTCATACCTGCCAACAACCCCCACTTCGGGGGGACAATCCCTCTTTGCTGAATCCCACTGTCCCTCTTTTAGAAGAGAGAGACACACACACAGACCAGTATTCAAGCCCCAGTCGCCTTTTTCCTGGTTGTCTCCCCAAAAAGTACTTGAAAGGACAAGGGGGAGATGACGGAATGACAAGAAACTAAGTGGAATGAGAAGTAGCAGAGCTTCCGTTCCTATGTATGCACTGGGAATATTGGGAGGGGTGTACGTGCATGAGGGGGTGGAGCTTATTTTCTGAGGGACAGAGCTTATTGGCCAAGGAGGTAGGATTTCTCCCTCTTTGGCCAGGGGAAATGTTGGGAGGAATGTTTATTGCCATTGGGCCTAGGGTGGACCTCCAGTCAGACACACCAAGGTCCCACTGTGATAGATGCTGTACAAACAACAGGCCTATTTCCTTACCCCAAAGTCCTACAATCTAAGACTATGGACAGCTGAGGGATAAAATGGACAGGAAGAATATGAGAAAACAATGGAAGTCTAACTCGGTGTAAAAAGCAGCAGGCACTGCATCACTGCTTCTTAATTAACCCGTATCAGATTTACTGTAGGCCTGACAGCAAAGAGACGTTTTAGTCAGGGATTTGTAGGAGACCAATGGGATGGTCTGGTGGCTGTTGTGGCAGAGCTTTTCCCCTGTGTATTAGAGACAACACTGGAAAAAGCATGAAGGTGTTCCCCAGCAGTGCTAACAGGTTAGCAATCAAGGCTGGAATAAACTGGCAGGCAGAGTGGAGATTGAGCATCAGTTGTACAGCAGAGAAGGGTAGGCAGGTTGTGGAGTCTTGGCTCTGTTGGCATAAATGCCAACTGGCTTCCTTAGACAAAGTAAAATGTCATAGCAATGCAAAGTGGTGGCTTCCTTCCGACAAGTCTCTAAAATATGTGTAGACTGTTAACCTCATTAGATTAGCCTTGCTGATAAAGAGAAAGAGCTTCAGCTTCACATTTCTCTGGCTCCTGTGCCCAGTCACTATCCAGCCCTCTGCCTCCCCACAGCTCCTCTTTGAAGATCAATTCTTGGGTGTCTTTAGACGCAATGGTGATCCAGTGTTTAAGACGTTTGCTACGTGGCTGTGCATTGTATCTAAGGACCGTCCCTATTTTTGGCCACCAGTCTGTCCCCCGTTAGCCTCCTCGTTGGTTGCCAGGACGTCTCAGGTGCAGCAGTTGAGTGTTTTCCCTCTCCCTGTGACTAATGTTGCATCTAAAGACATCGGGTGGTGTGTTCACAGCCATTTCCAGTCTGTCTGCCCCGAATCCTCCACTCCGCACTGCTGCCAAACAGCTCATTCCTTGCTGCAGTGCACACTGTCTTTGTGCTTTCCCAAAGCACCCGCGGGGTGGGTGTGTGTGTGTGAACAATGAGAGGATTTGGGCAGAGTGCAGACCCGACTGATCTCCTGCATGGACTACAACTCCCAGAATTCCATGGGAGTGCTTTTGCAAGGAGAACTTCCAATGTAAGTTGCGGGCAGGACCCCAATCAGCCCTCGAATGTGGAAAGGCAGCCGTTGCATCTAAGTACTGCAACGTATTAAACCCGTGGAAACCTGTGGCTATACCATGGTGTCAACACACATTCAGCCACCCCTTTCCATTGCATCTAAAGGCAGTCATTAATTGCCTTCAGAGGGCCTGGCCCTGACATCTAGTAGAAACATCTAGTAGACTTCATGCTGAAGTCAAGATATTGTGGTCTTGCTCACAGAAAGGAAAAAACCCTTTTAGATAAAGTGTCCCATCCCAGTTTATTTCCATGGTAGGAGTTAGAGAAGTACGTTGGGTAAAACATTATCTATACTAAGATTGGATACATTTGTTTTGCCCAGTTTCAAGATCTCTTAAAAATCCTGGAACTAATGGGTTCAAGAGAGAATTGAAGAAGGAGAAAAGAGAAATACATAGTGTAATGCATAAATAAATTCTGTTTCCGCTCAGTTCCTTTCTATTGACTGCCTGTTAACGATTTTCAAGAGGAATTGGGTATCCCCTTTGTGCCGCTGAAAATCTCCTCCACAGAAAATAGATGTTTTCTTTTGATAGTACAGGATTAGAATGATCCTTTTATCCTTTGTACTGTACATATCACAGCATTTCTTTTTAAATTGAAATCCTTTTAAAAGTCTTAAAGTGACAGGAAAGAAAAGTGGTTTGGGAGTTCAAACTGGCTTTGCAAATCCCAAAATTAGTTGGAAGAGGTTTGCAAAAACCTCAAGCTCCGTGATGCTTACTCAGGATGATCTAGTGTAGAAGTTAGACCAGACTGAACACAGGCCTTTTCTGAAGTTCAAAAATAGGCTCATCCTTTGTCTTTCTCTCACGATTCTTCCACTTTTTCCTGCTCTGCACTTTTCTTGTTCTGGTTGGTATTGGACTCCAATAGCAGAATATCCTAGAAATGGTATTTTTTAATTTAGAAAGTGCAGATGAGTCTAGGTATATCATGAGCTCTCCAGCAACCCAGATCTTCAGCTTCAAGTCCTTGCTGCACAAATCCAAATATCAAGCTACAGAACAGCCCCTTTCTAGGCACTCTTTCTCTGTTCCGATTTGTTTGTTTTCCACCATTTAAGCTACTGAGAAAATTCTCCTGGTACAGTAGTGTTCAAGCAATAGAGATTCCTTAGCAGATACAGGATGAAGAACTCAAAGCCACTTCAGGATAATCAAATAAAACTGTGCTGTTTGAAATATGAAAATTCAACCCATTCCAGAAGTGCACGTATTCCACACACACAAAGGAGACTATACACCAGTGCCACCTAATGATGCCGAGGGGTCCATGTTGACCCCCATTCTGTTTAGGTGGTATTCTGCACTCATCAGCAGCCCATGATTGCAGAGCTTTTACAGTTCTTGCATGATTGTACATTATTGTTCAGAGTTAGAAGATGCACATCATTTCTTACAGGTTTTGTGGAAAGGCCACCAGTGAAGACCCTCTTCTGCTATGGAAGGCTTCCAGATGGAAAACCCTGGCAAAGCAATTGGCATAGACCTATGTTAATAAGGAACCAGGGTAAAGAAAGAGTTCTGTTTGAACCTCAGGAGAAAATGTCTGAGTGTTCTTCAAAAAGAAACATCCGTTCTCCAACAGTCCTGGTGCTGGAGGGACCCAGACCCTTGTGGAATTTCCCACTGAGACCTCCTTCTCAAGATATCTGTCACGGGTTGGAGTTCCGCACCCCCACTTTGCCGGGTTTGAGTGACTCAGTTTCCCTCGCTCACAGCCCACTTGAATCAGTTTTTCTTTCTAGCCGATTCAAGCCTGGAGCAGGGACAACTTCTTTGTCACCCAAGGACCCAATCCTTCCCGTTTACAGACTCTCTCTCTAGGGTCCCAAGAGCTTGAAAGCCCTTGTTGCTCACTTATGTTCCAATGTTAGACACAGACACTTCTTCATAAAGATAAGAAGTTAGTTTATTGATTTACATAATCAAGATTGTTGATACAGAGTGGTTACTAGAAATCAAAGGTAAATATAACGCATTCCTGATCTATACTGGTTGAGTTCCTAAATAAGCATCTTACCCTACAAAGGTCCATAAGTTCTTCTCAGTTCTTGATGTAAGCGACTGGGTCTTCAGTCTTAGAGTTGCTAGAAAGCAAAGTCCTGGTCTCAGTCCATAGTTTCCAGCCTTGCTGGCTGGCAGGATCCAGGGTGCAGATGAGAGTGCTCAAGATGGCTCTGACCAAGCGATAGTGAAGATGACTTAATGGCCCTTTCTTAAATACCCATTTTGAGTCCCTTTGTTTGAGCTTTGCCACTCATGAGCTTGTGTGTTTCCTCACGTAGGCAACCCAGGCACACAGGAAGGTCCATTTGCATCTCCATAGGGTTCTGTCTGGCTAGGGTTCCCAACTACACATTCTTTAAAATGTCTCCACTTCCTGGAGTTTTGTCAGTGTCACGGTCCTGATTTGAGTTTCACAGTTCTCCATTGTAACATTACGTACATGTTGAACCTTTTGCTTTATATTACTAGGCTTGTGGCCTACCTGTAGACCAGTATCACACGTGTGTGACATTTTATTTTACAAAAGTAAATTTTAATGTATAAGTTCAGCAGAGATGTGGTGTTCAAAACAGCTATTGCAAACAAACAGATACATACAAGAAGATTTGGGTTGATGCATGTCATTTCTTCCTGAATTTATAGCCTCGCTATAGGTTAAAAAAAAAAAAAATTAGAAATCAGCATTCAAAAAGAATGCTTTCATTAGCTATTTCAACAGTTTTCCAGGAAGCTTTCCAATTGTACCCCTCTCACCTAGCTAAGCTTAGCTTTCCACAGCAGATTTTACTGGTGTGCGATGGAATAGAAATTCATTTCCAGTGGCAACGTAGAAAAGAAAGAGGCAACCAGCTCTAGCAGTGACAGGTTGGAATGGGCTTTGTGGATCTCCACCCTGTTGGAAATCCTTAGCTTGAAATTAAGAAAAAATGTAATTGCAGCAGCAATAATTAAGGGGAGAGAAAACTTCGAATGATATTTCAGGAGAAAAGTATATTCCATTTTCAATGTAGGTCGCAAGTGATGTTGGTGACTCAGCAGTGTTGCTGGTTTAGTGGTAGAAAAACACATGTTGGAAAGTTCTTTCTGGAAAGGATTTCTCTCTCTCTCTCTCTCTCTCTCTCCCTCATATATATATATCCATCATTAACATTTTTTGAATATGGGCGCAGAACTAAAATATCTCCCTGTATTTGAAATGGATGTCGAACACAAATTAGGCCTGGGCAAATGGGATTTCAAGAAGTTACATTGAGTTAATTCTGTTCTTGCCAGCTTATTCAGCACAGCAAATGTGAACCATAAAGTACAACTTTCAGAACCTCATAAATATGGCCCAAGATAGAGGAGATTATTGTTTCTAAATCTATAGCCTGCATGTACTTCCTCAGTGATTCGTTCTGCAATTTCGTCTTTGCCAGTGTCTAAGTCAAGTTGAATAACTATCAGGCGTGTCTTCAGACTCCTCAGCCTCCATTACCCAAACGTTCAGTGCATGAAAGGAAAGCACCTTCTCTTAAATTAAGAGGATCTGCTGACTGGCTGCCATGGGGCTAGGGAGGAACTTGGAAGAATGCCTGCAAATATGAGACTGTCTGCTGGTTCACTTGGTTTACAAAGAAATGGCTTGCTGGTTGCATCAGACTCGTATTTAGGGCAATGGCTGCCAAATATTTTGCTGTGACCTCATATTGAGATTGGCATATAATCTTGTGGAACACCCCCTCCCCGCACCGAGAGCAACGAAGGCATGCCAAGTATAGATCAAGGAGCAACCAAGGCCCTTTTCACACAAGCCTGGGAGAAGCCACGGTGCAGGGGGGATGGGTGGAGGAGGAAAACTGCTACTGACTTTCATGATTTTTTATTAGTGCTTTGGAGCATATGATGGTGTCCCCATTGGAACTGAAATGACTATCCGTGCAGATACCATTATCTGGTAGATTTGCTTTGACCGGTATCTGCACAGATTATCTGTACTGTCAGGAGGGTTTGCAAACAGGCACCCTAGATGCCCATGCATTGTCCTGGGGTAACTGTCATGGGCCCTGCTAGGCCAGCCCAGCCCAGACAGAGCTATTGCCTTGAGCCCTGGAGCAGTCAGCCAGCCAACCGGGACATCCCCAGGCAGGGTCGGCACTACCATAAAGGCAGCACAGGAGGCAGCTCTCCCAGCCTCTCTGCAGCTGTCACCGCCTCCACCAATAATCTCTGTGCTGGATTGGGGATGGAAGAGGTGCCCCGTTCCACTTGCCACCCTAGGTGGCCCCACCCCAAATCGAGATGCTGTCTCCTCTCCCACCCCAAACCCAGCTGCTACTGATAAGCTCCATGCTGGATCACGGGTGGGACCACCTTAAGAAGCAAGTTGAAGGGGGAGCCTCTCCTGCCCATGCTCTGCCTGCTGCCAGTGCCTCTCCCATGCTGCCACTGCCAGAAAGCTCTGTGGCTGGAACAAGGGTGGCGGGGATGCGGGGGACAGTCCGGCGACTATAGGGTGGCAAACATCTTTGTGCCAGGCCTGCTTCCAGAAGACCTTCTACCACCACTGCCAGAGTAAGTAATAGTCCCTTGTCTCCCATGCTGCCCTCTCCAGCCAAATGACTAATCCGATAGCATACGGATTGTTTTTCAGTTACAGCAATTCAGCTATTTGCTTCACCTCTATTTCCCATTCTCGGTTTCTCTTTTCCATCCCCATGTTAATAATGTTGTTGTTCTGTTTTCAGGGTAGCTTTTCATTTTGCAAGCTTCTCAAGTACTTGTGGGTTGAGATGTGGTCGTTTCTTTGATCGCTGGCGTAGGCCGAGAGGTACCCACAACTCACAACTCTATTGCTAGGAGCTGCTGCATCTCTGCAAATGAGTTAGGCAGCTGGCAGCCTCCAGAACGTTCCCCTGAACATGATCTCACATGTGGTGCTCTGCAGCACTCGGACATTATGCTGCTTAGGAATAGCTCCGCCATATGTGGCATCTCACAAAGAAATTCCAGGGAGATGTCTGGGGATATGTGCATAAAAAGGGAATGTGTTCTGCTCTGTGTTACACCAATGTAAATTTGGAGGAGCTTCAGCAAAATCCAGTCGCTTTAGGGTGCTTTCTGGCACACATAAACACACAGAAAAGGACTCAATTTGCCTGTGTGAAAAACTTCGAGAGGTAAATCAGGTGCGGCTTTTGTTACATGGGAAAATAAAGCTACGCAGCTTTGGTGTCGATCATACAGGGGATCCAAAAATCCAGCTGAACTACTGTGTCTCTGTTTCTTACATTGTTGGCTAACATGACACACACACACACCTCTATTTAGCAGCATTCTCTCCGTTTGTCTGAGCTCTGTTTCCTGTGCCCACTCAAGCTATGCCAGTCCAGGAGTGCTTCTGAGGGACAGAAAGATTAGGGGGGTAGATCCGGGGGGTGGGGGGTGGGTAGACTGTTATATGCATTTTATAGGGTTTAGCTTGTATTTTGTGGGGTTTTTGATATTAGCCACCCAGAGTCTTTGGAGATAGGGCAGGATAGAAATAAAAAAAAATAAGTAAGGGTCATAGTCTGTTTGCAGATGTTCATATGCCCCCAGTTCTCGCAGAGAGAGAGAGAGAGTTTTGCTCAAAGCTCCTTTTTGCTGTAAGGTCATTCATGAAGAAATGTGGTGTTTTCCTTATGTGGGGGTTTAACATTACTAGGTAGGGCTGAAAGGAGTACCCACAAAAACAGGTATGCCCATCAAATTTCCGATACCTGAATCAAACTGGAAATTTCAGGTACTTTCCTGTGCCTGAACTGGTTTCACATCGGCTACCTGAAATACTGACAACTGGTATACTGAAATACCAATTGTTTTTGGTCTCAACTTCGTCCTGGGTTTGAGGAATTTTTCAGGTATTATTTGGGGGTTTGGGACTGTACCTGGGCCCTGGGGTAAGTATTATCAGGATTCATCCCCAAAGACCTAGGCCCATGTGGGAACTTTGCTTAAAGTGTGCTCTTTATTCAACATGCTCAGTCCTTCTCCTGTACTCCTCTATATACATACAGTCCATACCTCTTGGGCAACAGGGCCTCTCTGGCCAGGCACAATTTCCCTTGCAGCCAGGTTACCAGTGTCCCTCTGGTTAAAGCCTTTCCCCAGGCTCTGCTGACCAGACACAGTCCCTCCAGTAACACTTCCTGGCTCCTACCTCAACTTCCACACACCCTTCTCTCTCTTTATGAGCAGGCCCTTACTGAACTCAACTTGGGGATCTTAAGTCCTGGGCTGGTTTGGCCCCACCCAGCTGAGGCTGCATTAGGGCACTACTCTGTGCTGTTTCAGCACCTATGCCCCCCAGACTGACACAAATCCTCCTTAAAGTGCCAGGTCCTCTTTAAAAACCTGTCCCTGATAGATGGGAAATTTCGAGTACTCAAAAATTTGGTAGCCCAAATTTTGTTTTTTTGAGTACTCGATTGGTATTTGGGTACTGATTCAGATAATAGGGGTGTGCATGTCATTTTTGTTATTACAATAATGAAAATTGTCATTTTCATTATTGTTATTGCAATAACAAAAATGAAAAAAAAAATGAAAATAGAAATGAAAATTACATTTTATTTTTGAAATAAAGGGGGAAACTGAAAAACGTTTTCTGGCTATAACTTTTTTGATTCTTATTCAATTCTGATGAGACTTGGGGAGATTGTACCCACAATGGAGGGCACTACGTGTACCAATCTTCGAAACAATTATTTAAAGAGAACCAACATTAGAAGCAATTGAATGTTGTGATTTTAAGAAAAGCTCCATTCACATTCATGGCTACAACTTCTTTATCTTGCATCAAATTTGCATGAAACCTGTGACTATTATGCCCTTCCAAATGTTTAACATGCCTGACAATTTTCATAATGATTGGATAAAGGGTCCTGATCGTAAAGGCTCCTGATGTTATAAGACATTAACTTAAAAATACATTTCCAGCTGCAACATTTGTATATTCCATCCTGTTTACAAAACACTTGGCAGGAATGTATTACATACCTTCCCTGTCATCTCTGCCAAACTACAGGACAATTTGATAAAGGGACCCAATTTTATAAGCAATTGAAGTTGTCCCCTTGAAGACCATTTTTCAGATAAATAGCAGCACATGCAGTGCCAGTCAGAAGCAGGCACCTGGCATGGAAGGGGGAGAGAGGAGGTAGGATGTGGAGCAACCCAAAAGCCTGACAGACACATTCACTGGACAATTACTGCATGCTTCCAGCTTTACAGGATCAATCAGTAGTGGCTTCAAGGCAGGCATAGGGGCTGACCCTCAGGCAGGCATAGAAAGGACATAAGTTGGACTTTGGGGATAGCATCCCAGAAACCAGGAGACATAGTTTACACATCCAGGCTGGCCAATTAACATCACAATCACATCCTGCAGCACTGTGACAGAGGACATAAGAGAATCCCTATTGGCTCTTTTCTAAACAGATGCTTCTGACTTCGCAGTAACAAGTGGGGGAGAGATTTTGGGATGGTCACAGCACCAAATGAGGATATTTCTTTGACATTTCTGCTGGCCAATTGGCATCACAAACCGATCTTATACCACAGTGACACGTAAGAGAATCCCTAGCATAGGCGCCTTCTCTGCATATGCTGTACAGGCATTTAAATTGGGACCCTTTATCACACTTTTCCGATATTTGGCAGAGATATTTGTGAATGTGTGATATACAGCCCTGCCAAATTTCATGTACACTAGTTGGACTACAAAGATGTTACAGTCTTATACATTTATATGTTAATTGCTTATATGTGATGGGGGAGTAGCTAGGGAGACCCACAGACCCAGCAATACCCACGTGTGACCCGCCCACCTGGCAAGAACTCCCGGCGCAAGGAGGTGCGCACACAGTTACTGCGTGGAAAAAGATACCCCTCAGGTTGTAAGGTGGCCTATATGCCCTGACAAGGGCGGGGCCGTATCATCACAGGGGTAAGGCGTTCAGGAAGCGGTGTGCGCAGCCTTCCTTGCACCCCCCAAGGGGTGTAACACCCTGCTCGCCTTGCTCTACGTTCGATCGCACGGTACTGGGGGTAGTACACCATGTGTTCAGGTTCAAGTGTGTCAGGGAAGGGGGAAGCACCCAGGGACGGGGACAGGAACGGGGGGAAAGAAGGACCCACACCCACGACTGGGAAGGAGGGGGAAGGGATGGGGAGAAACCTGAAGTAGCAGGGGTTGTGCACTCACTCTCACTCTAGCTCTGTCCTCACTCTCTCTCTCTCTCTCTCACCCTCGCAAGCACTCACCTTTCACTCTCCGTCCACCCTTGAAACACACTCTCGCAACAGCAAAGAATATCGCAAACAGCACTCCACTCCGCAGCGGCCAGCCTCACAGGTTCACTGATCGCCGGCATCGGGAGCTCTGTGCATCCTGCTTAAGTTCCTCCGGCCCCGCCCCCTCTGCGTGCCTGCACGCGCGCAGAGCGGCGCAGCGCCAGCCGTAGCTCCTCCCCCTTTCTGCTCGGGGTTTGGCCTGGGGGCGCCTCCGTAGCCGGTGTCGGATTCTTCCCCGGCGCGGGGGTGGGGCAGCCGTCCTCTGTCGTCTCTGCTGCCTGCCCTGCCTTATTGCTTGGGGCGGCCACTGCGGGGTTGGGTCTACAGGGAGCTTGTATCTGGGGCCCCTGCCTCTTTCGTGCCCGGAGATTGCGCCTCAACGCACCCCTCCCTCGTCCCCGTGCCCAAGCCCTGACATTATACCACCAGGACCCTTTATCCAATCCTTCTGAAAGTTGGCAGAGATAGTAAATATGGGAAGGGGTGTAAATGTGCCAAATTTCATCTACATTAAATGTGAGATAAATACGTTACAGCTAATAATGTATATGAAGATTTTTGCAAAGTAATATTCAACTGCTTCTAAAATTGGATTCCTTTATCCAAGATTTTTTTAAATTTGGTACACATAATGCCTTCCACTGGAGGTATAATCACTGTACCTCCAGTACAGGTATAATACTGGAGATACAGTGATTATACTGGAGTATAATACTGAAGGTATAATACTGGAGGTATAATCAGCCAAACATAGTGAAAAACAAAAACGTTACAGCTGAAAATGTGTTTTCCATTGAAACCAATGAAAAACAAAAATGAAAGCCAAAACAAAAACAACATTTTGATATTTATGAAAATGAAAATGACAGATTTAAATACAAAAAAGAAAAAATGAAAAAGACATGATCCCCTGGTGCACACCTCTATCAGAAACCCAAAATGGCGCCCAAAAATGCAGGTATGACCTTCACGTACCAAATCAGGTACCCGTTTCAGCTCTAGGCTCCTAATGATCCCTGGATCTGACCATGCTGCACCTAATGACATTGGGCACAAGGATGCAATTTCCCATGGAAATGCCTGTCATAGGAAGACATGGGACTGAGGGGTCTTTATGGGATGAATCTTGTGGAGTATACAATGAGTTCTCCTCTGAAGTGTTGGAGGGCAGCCTGGGGGACACGTTCCATGACCTAGAGCTTTAGACTTCTCTCCCAGGGGTCCGCAACTCTTTGATGCTGATAAAAGCAGCACAGGAGGCGACTCTCCCATCTCTTTGTCCTGCTGTCACCACCTCCACCAATAATCACTGTGCTGGTTCAGGGATGGGAGAGGAGCCCCCTTTGGGGTGCTGCATATCCTCCTTACCTGATTTAGATCCTTAAACAGGCCCCACAGTGGCCCCAAATTTCACCACAACAGGGTACAGGGCCCCCCACTCTTGCCCAGCAGTGCCCCAAACATGCCCACTTCTAGAGCCCTGTGAGCACCAAGAGAGTGCCCCGAAAGGAGTGGGGTCACAGGGAAGAAGGTGGTGTCAAAATAGGGACCCCACATTTGATTTTTGCTCATGATTCTGCAAGTTCTAAGGCCGGCCCTGTAAATAACCTATCTTTTGGCAGCAGCCTGGCATCTATGGGTAATTGGTGTGACGTGACCAGAACTGTGGAGCTAATCCTGTGTGTACTCATCCACTCTGAATGTAAACTCTTTACACAGTCTGTTTAAAAGGGAGGGGGGATCTGCATTAGAGCTGTAATGAATATTCATGATGAGTATTATATCCAACAAATTTGCTTGCTTTGACTTAGATCTAATGAAGCGGATGTTTGATTCTGTTTCTCTAGATATTATCTGCATCAGATATTTTAGTCATTTCAGTTAGTTCATTTTGGTGCTATTCTGTGCATGTTCATCAATAGCCAAAATGAAGCAACCAAATTGAAAAAGCAAAATAAAGCATCCTAGCTGAATCAGTGAATCTCCGCTTTGCGAGTGGATATCATTTGGATAATCAGAGACCTATCTGAAAATGCAAATTCACAATTACACACACATACACATACACAGAGTTCAGACATCGAATCTGAAGCTAAAGGTTTGTTAACCTGCAGTAAATTGAAGGGAGAGCGGCAGGTAGGGGGGAAGCCAGTGAGTTGCATTGGATATAGAAAGGACCAAATTTGGCTCCATGGTTTAACCATAAATTACAAACTAGCCAAACATTTACGTCTGGAGAGAGGAGGATTGCATTTCTACAAATCTCATGGAGAGGTAGATGAAGTAGTTCATAGAGGGTAAGAGCTTATTTATTTTTCATCAATTTAAACGTATAGCCTGCCTTTTCCCAAAGGCTCAGGGTGGGTTATAGAATAAAAACATATACAAATTGCCTATAAACCCCCACCCCAACATCTAGCCCTGCCTGCCAAATGTTTGGCCAAAAAGAAAGGTCTTACACTGCTTCCTGAAAACGCTCAGGGTCTGGCTTTGATGATCCTCCAGGGAAAGGAGTTTGACAATACTGGGGCAGCAACCGAGAACGCCTCTCTGAGCACATTCACACGTACATGAAAGTGTCCTTATAAGGCCGGGAGAAAACATGCGAATGCAAATCTCACACATTTCTGTGTATGTGTGAATGCACTATTCCGCATAATTTCTGCTTGTATGCAGATTTACAAGGCCGATTGACAGACCTGGATTTCGCAGCCCTGTCGTTCGGCCTTGTATGCATGTTTTGTCGTTTTGTCATTTGGCCTTGTATGAACCTGATGGGCAGATGGTACCTGCAAGACGGTGCTCCCAGTTGACCACAGGGATCGCGATGGAGTATAGGGACTAGAGCTTCATCGGGTACTAAAATTAGTACCCACATTTTTGGGCACCTGATGGGCTACCTGAGGACCAAATGGTGGCCCAATGCCTGAAAATGTGAGCATTACACAGAAAAACTGGCAAGCCCCAGTTGGGAGGGTTGCAAAGCCTGGCTTTGCAGTACTCGAGCCAGGTCTTGTCAGTGGGAGCCAGGCAGAGGCTTCCTCCACACAGTGCTCTAGATAGGTGCTGTGGCCTAGAAGCTGCTTTTGAAAAGGACAAGCCCCCAGCTGAGAGCGCTGTGGAACTTGGCTCTGCAGTGGTCCCAGCTGGGACCTGTCATTTTCAAAGGCCAGCTAGTGCTTTGCCCCCTGCCCCCAGACCTCTCGGGTGAGAGGTTCTGTGTGTGCGGGGGTGTGGGGAGCAACCTTTGAAACTTAGAAACCTCAACTGGGACAGTTCTGCAGTGGTTCCATCTGGGACCTGTCACTTTCAAAGGCCAGCCGTTCAAGCAGCCTGTCGGGTACTGTTCTCTGGGCCAATTTGGGTATTCCAGATCCATCAGGGGTGCCCATATCTTAGGATGCCCCATTGCAGTTATAATAGAGACCTTCAGCCAAATCAAACCTTTTTGAGATGAAGGGGAACAGGCTTCAAAAAGTTACTTAACCCTGACCCCACACACTCCATTTTTATTTTTATTTACACGTGTACTTGTGGTTTCACTGTGCACAGGAAACTGATGCATGAAACTTCATAAAAATGTTGTAATATTTCTCACTCTGAGTGGATCAGGGAATTCCATGAGAGAGTTTGTCAGCCTAAGATCTTCCGTTTGGTTTCTAGGTTACAGAGGTTTGTTTGAATAAGCTTTGGATAAGTATAAAACATTTGGTCACTTAACTAAACTGACCTCAACCTCTGAATCTCTTTAATCTCTCTACCATTCTGCAACCAATACTAATCTCTCTCTCTCTCTCCTACTAATCTCATCACCACTCCTTTTCCTCCCCACCCCCACCCGTCGTCTCTCATTTCTAAGAACACTTGCTTTGGTCTCGCTGAGGTTCCCTTATGCGTGCAGAGAAACTTGATGGCTGAAATTAGGGGCAATGGATTTTGAATTAAGATGACTTAAGTTGACTAAACCTCTAGTCACTAGAAGTCAGATGCTTGAGAAGTGTAAATCAGCAGAGCTGCTGTGACTCCAACACTAAGGGTGCAAACCTCCGCAGGAATAGTATAGCCCCTGTGCTAGCGCTTAGCGTGAGCACAAGTTCCTTTTGAAATGAATGGGTGGGACTTCAACCCACCTTAGCTCCTAACTAGAGTGCTGTCCATACAACGGATCATGTTGTGAAAGAAAAAACAAACCTTTTCCAAAATATCATTTGAACTACTTTCATGTCCCATCTGTAACTCCGATTAGCATGATTGCTAACAGGACCTGGTGAGTATTGGGGGGTCTCCGTAGACTATGCCATGCTTTAAGACTCTTTTTATGCTCTTCCCTTTGTCGTACAAATACAGACACCCTCTGTATTTGCACATGAATCATGTGCCTCCCTGCTCTGGCCATTTTTAATATCTGTAGTAGTATTTTATATCACACCAATAAAAACTGCTTTTAGACATGCACAGCACACACAAGGTATAAAATCATGCCACGTGTAGACATCTGGCGGGTGGGGTTTAGATGCGACATTCTGCATGTTATAGCCAGTCGCACATTCTTTTAAAACCGTGAACTTCAATATCGAGGTATTACAATTATAGCTTGCAATTATCCTATTTCATGTTGGGAAATGGGAATCTCTTTTATGGGAAAACAGGTGATTAGAAATGCTTTTTTTCCATCTCCCTCCCACCCACCCCCAAACCTTGGCCTTATTCACATGACACGCAGAGCAGGATCCCTGCTGGTTACACGTGTCCAGTGAAGGTCCTCCCCACCCCGTAACAAACTCATACAAAACCGCCCCCTCAGTTCTGGGGAGGAACTCTTCATGCAACACCAGCACACAAACATTCTGTGACAGCGAGCTGCTGCCCCTCCCCGCCCCACATGCTGCAAGGGTTTTGTAAATTGAGCCCTCAGAGTGGCCTTCAAGGACACCGTGGTGGTGGGAGAGATTTCACAATATGAGGGGTTGGAGGAACTAGGAGCTGAATTGGTGAGATGCAGGGAAATAACGACCACATGAGAGGGCAGCAGGAAGGGAAGATGTTACTATGGTGATTGGTAGGCAAGTTCATTTGGCTTATGATAACCTATAGGAAATATGCTTTATATTAGCATTATTAGCACTTTCTGTATTCAAAGGACTTTACAAGACACACAGAGCAGGGACCCTGCTTTGTATGTCATGACTACATCCGTAACTAGTTCAATCTCTCAACAACTATAATGTCCATTTTACAGGTGAGGAAATGAGGCTGAGAAATAGTGGCTTGCCCAAGGCAAGTGAGTCCATGGCTAAAATGGGATTTGAACTCTGGCCTTCAACACATTATCCATTCGGCTAAACTGATTTTCGTGTCAAAGATATAGATTAGTCCAGCACTTGGGTACATGGGGAAAACGTCTGCTGTTTGGGGGGTGGGGGGAATCATGTCCCACGAGACCATAGTAACTCAATGTGCATAACCCGTCTAACCAGCACTGATACCAGCATTCAAAGGTATCATGCAGGTTACAAGCCAAGGTATGCTAGCAGAGTTGATCTCTAAAGAGATACAGCCCTTAAATGATTTTTTGCTCACAACAGCACAGGGGTTAGATTCTTGAGCTTGTACAAATAGAGCCCAGTGACTTGTAGTAAATCAGGCTGGGGAACCTTTTCCCTCCCAGGGACCAAAGTGAAAATTAGTACAAGCTCCAAGGGTCACATAGAAGATGGGGAGTGGGGTGATTAAGGGGTACAGTCAGGAACAAGGAGGTCCAGAGCATGGATCTTTGCCATGGATTTCCTTTTGTGCATGACCTCATCTCTGCTCCCTTACCCTCAAGCTCTGTTTTTCAGTGCTTGGGGGTAGGAACTGGACCCAGGAATTGGAAAGGGGTCGCATAAAAACTACCTGCAGGCTGCATTTGGCCTCTGGGCCTGATGTTCCCCACCCCTGCAGTAAATGGACCAAGTATAGTTTATTCTTGTAGAACCTGCTCGGAAAAGAATATACTTGCTTGCATGCATCCCATTCCCAATAAGTGAATCTCCACGCTCCCTTGGGAAATTACTAGGGTTGGTCCTTTGGGTGAAAATTTGTTTTGTGGGGTGGTTTTTTCCCATTTCATTTCCCCAAAGTTATCAGATTTATTTATTTATTTATTTATACAAACATTTTCTACCTTGCCCCTCCTGCTCCAAGCAGCCTGGGGTGGCTTACAATATAAAAAACACATAAAATGCATAAAACCCAAACAATACATTAAAAGAAAAGCCAAAAAACAAACTCCCACTCCCAATTCCCCACCCTGCACCCCATCTCCCTCACCAAAAGACAGGCAGAACAGTCAGGTTTTACACATGTGATGGAAGTAAAGAGATCTGGGGCCACACGAGCCTCAGCTGGGAGGGAGTTCTACAGCCTAGGTGTGGCCACCGAGAATGCCCTCTCCATAGTGGCCCCCAGGCCACATCGGGGACCCCGAGAAGGGCGCTCCCAACAGACTGCAGAGGTCGCTCTAGAGACTGAGGCGATCCCGCAGGTAAGTCTGGTCACTTTATAGATCAAACCCAACACCTTGAATTGGGCCCAGAAGACTATAGGCAGCCAGTGCAGAGCCCGGAGCACCGGTGTAATGTGCTCATGGTGACCCGGAGATGGGCTGCAGAATTCTGCACTAGCTGCAGTCTCCAGACCATCACCATGGGTAGCCCCATGTAGAGCACGTTGCAATGGTCAGTCTCGAGGTAATGAAAGCATGGATGATAGTGGTCAGGTCACTATCGGAGACATACAGCCAAAGCCGTCACACCAGATGTGACTTGGAGATCCAGGTGGAGCTGCGGATCAATGAGCACGCCCAGACTGCAAATCTGGGAAACCAGTGGAGGGCGAACCCCATCAATTATGGGAGCTGCCACATCCACTGCCTTACCTGCCACTACCATCACCTCCGTCTTGTCGAAATTCAACTTCAGTCAGCTCCCCTTCATCCAGTCCCCAACAGCTGCCAGACATCGGGTAAGCACCAAGACTGCTGGGTCTGGGTTGAATGAAAACAAAAGGCAGAGTTGGGTGTCATCCGCATATTGATGACACTGCACCCCATACCGTCTCACGACCTCCCCGAGTGACTGCATATACATGTTGAACAGGAGCAGGGACAGAATGGAACCTTGTGGGTCTCCACACGTGAGGTCTCGTGGAGATGAACAACAATCCCCAAGCACCACATGCTGAGTCCTCCCGGGCCCTGGCTAGGAAAGAGTGGAACCAATCAAGAATGATCCTGCCCACTCCAGCTCAATCCACTGGATCCAGCTCGATCCTGCCCACTCCAGCTTTTATGGTGTGCTAAGGACTGCACATAATATTGTTGCCTTAAGATGGTTTGCTTTGCTTGCTCTGTGTTTGCACGATGCATTGCTGCTTTGCTTCTCCCCTCCCAAGCATGAGTAGTGAAGCCATTTTGTTACTTTGTGGGTCCACTGGTCACGGCTACTTTTGTTTTAAATGGTCCCTTTGCTCTTCCACTGCTGCCCACTGCTGGAAAGTAGTTCCTTGCCTCTCTGCTTGTGACTGTGCTTTTGAGCATCTTGCCTGGTGTTTTGTGGAGAAGAAATGTATTGTTTAAATTTGGTTTATTCAGCCCTGGCCCAGACAGGGTGGAAGATATCCCCTGATCTCATTTTGCTGCATGTCTAGGCTGCTGTTTTGATGGAGCTTGTTTGGTTGCATTACAGGTCTGCAACTCTCCAAAATTATGTTTTAAAAAGGCCTATTTGTTTGGACAGGCATTTGGCTGCCAGGGATACAGTGTAGGTACTAGGGATGCTGGTTGGATGGGACTTGTTTGATTCAGGATCAAGTTAGGATAGGGTTCATGATAAAGGTAGGTGTTGGCAATGTGATCTATTTTTTTTAACCTTCTATGGTTAATTTGGACGTGGTGCGAAAGAGACAGTGGACAGGATCCCAGTAAGAGAACTCTCTATCCCCCAGTGGCGGTGCTTCATGCAGCAGCAAGGGGTTCCCAGCGCTAACTAATGTAATGTCCATTCAATGTTAACCGTGGGAACTCCTTGCTGCTGGGTTAAACCATGCCACTGGCCTAACTGTTGGCCGGGCTCCACCCCTAGGTCCACTGGCTCCACCCCTAGGTCCACTGGCAGCTTTGCCCATCGCCCCACCAGCCTCAAAACCCACCAGCCACCACCCTCTGGGCAGCAGCTCCCTTTTGTAGGTGTTACCTGGGAGGAGGAGGGAGGGGCCAAAGGAGAAACCCCAGATGAGAGGCATCCATATGGATTTATATCATGAATCTGTATTTAATTTTTTTTTACTGTGTATGCCTCAAATGGCCGCCGGACCATTCTGTGCATGTGGGAGTTTTCCCAAAATGGTGGCGGCAGCATCACTGCCATATTGGAAAAGACTGCATATGCAAAATGGCCACTACAGATGTGCAGCAACATCTTGCATTAACCAGCAACCTTTAATAGCCCTACATTTCCTAGTGCAGTTTTGGTTTCTGTTTAAAGACTCTAGCAGACTTGTTCTTGGAGATGCCGCTTAAGATAGCTTCATTGGGAGAAAGCCTGGTTTCATTGAAGTTGATGGCAAAAATACCCACTGGCTTCAGTGGTCCCAGGATTTCATCTATTGTATTTTATAGGCTCATTTTTGTCTATATTTTCCAGATTTAAGTTTAGCTGTCTTATAAATACCAATGACATTCCATCTACATTCAATTACTTAACATTCCAGTAAAATGGGGCCTGAACTGACTTTGCTTTGCTGAGAACCTACTTGAATTTGATTCATGGCTTTTGACAGCCAGATGTTGGAAAGACTGACGTGCTGGTAGTGAGCACAAATTTATTTAATTTTTTATCCTGCCCTCCCCTAAGGGCTCAGAGTAGATTACAACACATAAAATTAAATGTAAAAATACACACACACAACCAGACTTTCCAAACCTTATTCTTGCATACCAAATGCCAGGCCAAATAGAAAAGTATTACATTAACCCTTTTTAAACTGGCGGGGGGGGGGGAGGCTAGGTCCATGGGTGGCGGGGGGAGTGGGTACACATATTCACAGACACACACCCATCCCCACGCATGGAGCAATCGGTATTTTCACCAAAACACATGGGAATGTGTGGGTCATGGGAGCATGCATTTACACGAGATGCTCCCCTCTGTGGATGATGGGTGTCCACGTGTGGGAGCGCTGCGTCTCATGTAAAATGGGCCATTGCCTCTGGAAGATGAGCAGGCTCAGGCTTAGACGAACTTTCAGGGCAGCTGAGAATGCCTCTCTGCGTGTCCTTGCTTTACGAACTTGACGGCCAACGGTACATGCAAGAGGGCACCCCTGGCTGACTTTGCAGGCCGCAGCGGGAAATAAATCATGGGAAATTATGGCTTCATTGCTTCTGTTTCCTTTAGTATGATGCACCATCCTCTACTTGACTTAACTGCACAAACAGAAGTAAAACTTGAAAGTTCAGTGTCCTCTTAATGTTGGCTGATGAAGCCAACATTAAGAATATCTATGATTAGCTCCAACATTTTCAAGGCTAGGACCTTGGCTTACATAGAAATTTGGACACTTAGATTCATGCTTCCTTTCCTCCAAACGGTTTTACTGTAACACATTGCTGACATTTTTGCTTTTAGCGTTAGCTCACTAAATTGCCCCTAGCTTCTACAGCCAGGACTCAAACAAGGATACATTGTCTCATCATAATACAGTAACCTCGATAGATTGGTTCCCAATTCAAATGCATATTGATTTTTGAAGTGCTCTCCATGATACGGAGCCGTGCAAGGCTTTTTGCTTTGTGCCCTTGGAGTGTCGTATCTTTGGCCGCTCAGTGGTTTCCTTTAGCTAGAACATTGGCCATAACTTTAGTGCAAGCTTCATCTTTCTGTTCAGTGTCATTGGCAGCTTTCAGCTCCAGAAGGCGAAAGAGTCAGACCTTTCTTAGCAGCTGAAAGAGGAGGAAATGATTAGGAAACTTTAATGAGGTGGGTTGAGAATTCAATCGATAATTGTCAGTATCCCAGCCATGGGGCATAGACAGCCAGAGAAGAAAGTATGAACACAGATCAGGGTCGGAGTCTGAGGAATCTATCCATGGAAGCAGGGGACATTGGAGGTGTGTGATCCAAGAGTACTGAGGTGATTTCTTTGATAAGGGATGAATTCCCTACTGCCTGCTTGGTCAGGACAATGCATTGTTGACAAGAAAAACAAAAAACACAGCATAATGAGATACCTATTAGCAACCAGGGCAGCGCATGGGTAGGAATTGGGGGTGGGTGGGGGGTGGAGGGGAGTGAATGTGGAAACAATTAAAATGCACGAATGCAAACTCCCAGAACAAAGAATACAGACAGGAGAAGAGTGTCGTGTAAATGCAGCCTAGCAGAGACAAGGGAAAGGCAACAAAGGAGAGAGAAATGAGAAGGAAATTAATTAACATACTTCATACAAAACTTGAAATGCTTTTGAGATAGTTGCCGTTCTAAATTGGTAATCCCATTTTTAAAAACAAATAAATTATTAGCACAACAAGATTTTAGATTCTAAACTTTGGGAAATTCTTCAGTGAAACCGGGGAGTTTATTACAAAATAGAAATCTATGCATATGGCTACTTGATACCACACCAGGATTTAACTATACTCCTCTCTATGTGTCAAAACACATGCATTTTTAAATTATCATTTATTTGTTAGTATATATATCAGGAGTGCACTCAAAGTTCATTCTTGTCTTACAATGATTACAGGGTTCAGCTTTATTCTCTGTAGTTAAAAGGAAAAACAGTTCAGGCAATTTAAGGTATTTCCTCCTTTTTGTTCCTTTTGAATGGGGTAAATATCTTCTTCTCCATCACAGGTTCTTCTAAAGTCCTGTAGGGATCTCAGCACCTCGTACTCTTAACTGCATTAGGACTTGTCTATCCTGTCAAGCAGGAAGGCTAGGATGCCACGGCCTCTCCCAAAGAAAACTGGACAGTGCTAATTTGCATAGGTTTGTATGCGTGGGCTCACATAAATTTACACAACAATGTTTAGTTTGGGCCAATAAATAAGGTAGGGGCAGAAAGTTGGCAAAGGATGGCTAGAGCAAGGGCTGGGTGCTATAAGCAGGGGCAGGGACTGTGTACATAGGTATGGGAGTACAAACTGCACGGACAGGTGGGCAGCCCCATAGCCCATGCTCAGAGGGGCTCCTACAGCAAGGAGACTTGGCCTGCTCCCTTCCAACTGCCTTTCAAGGATTTGCAATGCTTGACCTCCTGGATCTTCTGCACCTTTTGCTTAGATTTCAGAAGCTGGGGAGGGGTGCAATTTCCAGCATAATTTTGTAACGTGCCTTTCATGATAAGGGCCAACAATGAAGGAAAGTCCTGAAGCGCAATCACTCCATGGTATGGAACATGGGAGACGGGAGCAAGAATAGCCCACTGCTGTCCCTCCTGAATGGTGGTACGTACGTACCCCTGAAAGCATGCCCAATGCTGGGGGACTAATAAAGAAGAAGCCTAAAGAAACTTTTCTGGGGCTTTGCTACAGCATGCGTATCCCAGTATTTTACAAGTTGAGAACTGAAGTACAGAGAGATTAAGCTTGCAGGCCCCCACTATTAGTCCATGGGAACTAAGCTGTTGACTTTGAGGATGGAGGATTGACACCCTAAGTAGGGTTGCCACCTCCCTCTGGGAGGTAGGAATGGGTGAACAGAACCAAGTTCGGAAATTCGGTTCAGTTCGAAAATCAAGTTCGGTTTGGAAGTTCAGTTCGGTCGACCAAACTATTCGAGTTCGGTCCAAACTCCAAACTTCCAAACAGAGTTCAGAAATTCAAACCCCATTGAACTAAATGGAATATTATCTTATAGGGATGGGCGAACAAAACCGAGTTCGGAAATTCGGTTCAGTTTGAAAATCGAGTTCGGTTCAGAAATTCAGTTCGGTCGACCGAACTGGTTGAGTTCGGTCTGAACTCCGAACTTCTGAACCGTGTTCTCCCATCCCTACTGGGAGGAAACATGAAGGGGGTAGGACCACATCAGAGGGGGCAAAGGTGCAGTCCTGCCCCTTTCTGATGTAACCCTACCTCCTACAGAGCATTGGGTTGTCATGGCACTCTGTAAGGGATGGACTACGTCAGAAAGGGCAAAGGGACTGTTCTGATATAGCTCTGTCCTTGTGGAGCATTGTGACACGTTCTGGGGGCGGGGCCACCTTGACAAGGAGACAGGAAAGTCCCTTTTCTGACATAATTGCTCCCCACTGCCCTGATTTCGTACAGAAGGAGGAGAACCTATATTTCCTTCCAGAGGGAGGAGAGGATATATTCCTGTACTTTACTTATATTCCTGTACTTTACTTCTTCATTGCTTGCTCTGGCTCTCTAGGGATCTTTGCACTTTTTAGTATGCAGTTCAGCCACTGTCTGAAAAGGTGTCATGCTTCGGATAATAATTTTTCAAACAAATTTAATACACTAATTTCCTTGGGATGAAGATCAAGTAGCTTTCCATTCTGGATGTACCTAGAGGGCAACTTGTTTGAGTTAAGCCTACTGAAACAGAAACGACAGAATGTCAATTTGCTTTCTAACTGAATGTCATATCTGAGAATCAAATAAGCAATTACATGAGACTAAATTGAATTTATTTCAATATCAGATTTGTAGCCCACTTGTTGTTTTTATTTGATTGAGATAAAATAGCCCTTCCCATATGCAGTAAACATGCTCCGACACTATATTTCTTGCTTAGCTGCCTACGAGTCTGCAGTTTCTCAGCCTTAGGTTTTAAAATGGTAGGCGCTGATACACAATAGGGATGTGTGTTATGGATTTGGATTAAGCTGTAACTGCCCCTAACAGGCAGTTACAGATTAATCTGTAAAAGGCTGCACCATCACGAATTCAAATTACGGATCCGTATTTAAATTTTAAAAATAAAACAAAAAATATATTTTAAAAAATCATTGCGCATGTTCAAAATGGCCATTCTGCACATGTGTAGCCCTTTCCAAAATGGAGGCCGCAGCATCACCACTATTTTGGAACAGGGCAGCCAGTCGGCATGTGCAGGTGGCCATTTTGAACATTTGGAGACTCGCTGCCCTTTCCCAAAATGGTGGTGATGCTGTCGTCGCCATTTAGAATGGCCCCACCACCATTTTGCAAATACCCAATGCTTTTTTTTAATAATTCTATTTTGTATGGATTTAAATACAAATCTGTAATTAAATCTGTAAATAACAGCTCTGAATCACTAACCAATATGAATCCATAACTTCATCTGATTGCCCATCCCTAATACACAGTGGTGCCCCTAGGATGGGGAGATGACTGGGAATTTTATTCTGGGGCCATGCGTTCTGGGGAAGCGGGGAGCAGAAGGAGACAGGAATAGCCAATATTTTAAAGTGATTTTTTAAATGGGGAGGACTGCATACTCTCAATATTCCAAGGAGCTAAAGAGGAACAGAAGCCTCACACACACACACATGCACATGCGCGCGCGCGCACACACACACACTGTCTTCCACAGTCCCACCTCATTCTACAGGTGCTGATGGTGGCAGCCTGGCTTTGGTTGGGTTGTTGGCCTCAGTGGCAGGAGCTGTAACATTGGAGTGGACTGGGAGGTATGGCACGGTGTCAGTGTGCTGTAGCAATGTTTTTTCAGGGTTATATCCAAAATCTACCACTTCCCTGCCCATTATCACCTGCAGCCCATGGCAGGGATAATAGGCTCTTAATCTTTGGGTGGGTTTTATAAAGGAAAAGAAAGCACCCAGTGGCGGCCTTCCTGGAGAAGAGGCTGTAGAAATTATTATTATTTACTTATTGCCAACGTTTGATATCCCACCCCCTCCTGCTGAACGGCAGCTCGGGGAGGCGTACAAATATAATAAAATACAAATATAAAATAAACTATAAAATACAATATAAAATCTAAATAATATAGAAACAGCAGCTTATGGAGCTAAAATCCGCCCCCAACCCAACTCTCCCACCCACTACCCATCTTCCCCCACCAAAAGCCTGGAGGAACAGCTAGGTCTTACGTTGTCGTTGGAAGGAGGGAAGGTCCAGGGCCAGATGGACCACCACCGTGAGGGAGTTCCACAGCCTCAGGTGGCCAGAGAATGCACTCCCCGTGGTCACCACCCAAGAAACTTGAGGGACCTCAAGAAGGGCGCTCCCAGCCAACCGCTGGGGCTGATCCAGAATCCAGGGGATGAGGCAGTCCTGAAGGTAAGTAGGGCCCAGACCATGTAGGGATTTGTAGGTAAGAACAAACACCTTGAATCATGCCCGGAAGACTCTAGGTGGCCAGTGCAGTGAAAAGAGCCCGTGGTGTTATGTGCTCACGGCAACCCGTCCCCATAAGGAGACGGGCCGCCACATTCTGCACGTGCTGCAGTCTCCAAACCGAAATAAGAGCTTAGAGAGTTGGCAGTCTAGAGGAGGGGTGTCTGGACATCTAAGTGGCAGATGAAATTTAATGTGGACAAGTGCAAAGTGATGCACATAGGGAAAAACAATCCAAACCATATGAACGCAATGTTGAGTTCTAAATAAGGACTTACCACTCAGGAAAAGGATCTTGGAGTCATCTTCAGCTCAGTGTGTGGTGGCCATCAAAATATTAGGAATTATTTGGCAAAATGGTGTAAGGACCTGGGTCTTGAACCTCTGGCCCTGGGGGGCAGGAATGCTGCCTCAGTTGCTGGCACCACACCTCATGCCTAATGTCAACCCTCTTCCCTCCTCCCCATGTCTCCTCCTGTGTCTCCTAGCCATGTCACAGCCGTCCCCAGCTGTGTCCTATTACTCTAGTCCTGTCTGCCAACTTCCTGATTGGCTACCAGCCAATACTTAAGGCTGCTGGTAGCCATAGCGAGTTGGGTGGAGTAACTGTTCTCTTTTCCACTCTGTCTGCCTTTATTGTTGGCTCCTGTGTTCAAGCCCTATTTCCAGTTCCTTGTGCTCCTGCTCTTTTCCTCCATTTGTGTTTGTGATGTATGTGTTCTAGTTCTGTTCCTTAGCCTTGATGTTCCCCTAGCCTTTAAGCCCTGTGTCCTTCACAATTTCCAGGCTCCCTGATCCCACTAGCTCTGGTTTTCTACTCTCTAATTCCTCCAGCTCCCTGATTCTCAGTTCTGGTTCCTTGCTTTCTTTCCTTAGCCTTAATGATAAGCAGTAAGTTCTCTTAGGCTGGATTCCCTGGCTCTCATGCTGAGTATTAGACCACTTTCACACCTCTCCCCCACCCCCCATGCATATTTTGGCTGTGGGAGGGAACGTGCAAGCCAGAATATGTGCAGTGTTCAGCCAGTCTGAAACCCCCACCTGCCACCAAACACACACAGAGATACAGAGCTGGAATCCCTGCTCTGTATCTCTGCCGGCAAAGCCGCACATAGGGGTGGGTTGCTCAGACCGGCTGAACCCTGCACATGTTCAGGCTTTCACATTCCCTCCTGCAGCCAAAATATGTGGGGGGAGAGGTGTGAAAGTGATCTTAGTCTCCTTGGTGCTGGAGAATGGCTGAGAGGTTTTCCCCTACCTTATTGCTACCCTGGCCCAACCCCACAGGTTTCCCTCTCTCTCTCTGTTCCAGTTCTTCCCTTCAGTTTCCCTGTGCCCTGACCCCCATGAAAAATGGATAGAGAATAAAATGATAAATATCATAATGCCCCTATATAAATCTACGGTATGACCACACCTGTCATCGTCCCCCCTGGCGTGGGTGCCACCGGCGGGGGGCCCCATGCCGTCCAAGGTCCAACCGCTGCCCTGTCTCCCCCCCCCTTAGGGTCCCATGTGGCCATGCTGCCACTGGTGGCACAGGACACGCTCCCTTGCCACAGCGTGTGCCCATGGCCTCGTGGGACGCGCTGTTTGCAGGTGTGGGGTCGTCTGGCATTGCAGACATGGCCACGCCCCCTGTGTGTCACACTGCATACCTGCGGGTGCATGGGAGGGCGGCGCCTCAGGCATAAACACCAGCACCAGAGAACACTTGGTGCTGGTGACTGAGGAGGAGAAGCCGGCCCCGAGAGAAAGATAAGTGTTGCGCTGATGCTTGTGCAGACTGTGGATTTATTGTTGTATTTGTACTTTTGGGAAATATAGAGTGGATTGTTGCTGAACCCTTACCCTTTCCTTTGTGTGGCTGCCTCTGTGCATGAGAGCAGATTGTGGTGCAAACGGAGCTGAACGATAGCCCTCCCCTCCCCTGTGGGTTCTGTTCCTTTCCCCCTTCTGAAGCGCAAGTCCCTCCCAGACCCTCTTGTTCCCTGGACCCCCTTCCCCATGCCTTCCGTCACCAGTATCACACTTCCTTCCCTTCCCCCTCCGTGGTGTGGGTACTGCAAGTTGCAAGTGTGGGTGTAGCCCAAGGCTCCCTCCAATGCTCAGTGCCCTATGATGATAGGGACCTGGCCTCTATGAGGCCCAAGAGTCCAACTACTATCCTGACGGGCAGTGTCTCCTCGATAGAACCCCTCAGCGTACAGAGCAAGGGCATGTGTGTGAGTGCTTGGGTCGTGTGGACGTTGGGAACCTCCTTCCCCCCTCCCTTCCTCCCTGAACCAGCCCCTCCCTGTGACAACACCTTGAATATTGTGTGCAGTTTTCGTTGCTCCATCTTAAAAAAAAAAAAAAAAAAAAAAGATATAGTAGAAATAGAAAAGGTACACAGAAGGGCAACAACAATGATAAGGAGTATGGAAAGGCTACCCTATGAAGACAGGCTGGATAAGTTGGGGCTCTTCAGCTTGGAGAAGAGACAACTGAGAGGGGATATGATAGAAGTTTATAAAATCTTGAGTGGTGTGGAACGAGTGAATAGGGAATAGTTATTTACCATCTCAAATAGTACTAGAACTAGGGGACACTGTGAAACTAAGAGGTAGTGAATTTAAAACAAATAAAAGGAAGTATTTTTTCACTCAATGCACAATTAAGTTGTGGAATTTGTTGTTAGAAGATGTGGCCAAGGACAGTGGTATAGCTGTCTTTGGGTTTAAGAAAGGGTTGGACAAGTTTCTTGAGCAGGGACTGATCTGGCATTGGGGCAGTTGTCCCTCAGGCTGCCCCGTTGCCCTCACACAACCACAGCAAGAGGCTGCTCTGGGCCTACTCCCCCAGTATCCCCCCGCAAGTCCTGTGTATCGGCTAGTGGGGAGGATCTTCTAACCAGCCCTCCCCTGTTTTCTCCTGGCTGCACACCACCACCAATCAGCTGGTCAATCAGCTGGAGAAACCCAGACAATCAGAATGACCTTTAGGCTGATTTAGGATGTCTTTTCCAGATGCCCTTACCGTTCTGATGGGAGCCTCAGGAGTTCTCTCTCCCCCTACCTGCTTTCCTGGAGGGGAGGAAGAAAGCAGATTTGGCCCATTTCACAAGTTGTTGAAGAGGACAACTGGATCCCTCCTTTGGGTCAGTAATATTTTTTTAACTAACTTTTCTAATTTTTATTTTTTGTTTTCATTTATTTATTTATTTATTTTATTCTTTCTAAATGTATTTTTATTTTATTTTGGATTTATTTTTTAGTGTTTGTGGTAATCTTGTTTGTTTGGGGTATTTTAAATATATTTTTGGATTTTTAAAATGTATTTGTTAGAGTTTGGGGATATTTTTTGTTTTTTAGTCATTTAAATATATTTGGATGTCTTTTTAGTTTTTAGTTTGTGCATTGACTGAATATATATATTTTTTTAAATAAATTTTTCTCTTAGATTTTTAAAATAATTTGTTAGTGTTTGTATGTAGTTTAGATATTGCATATTTCGAGTGAATATCTATCTTGGGTATTTTCAGATGTTACAAGATCACGCTCAGTCACGGGGAATTCCCACATGGTGATCGTGGTCTCGTCACGTCTGTTGGGGGGAGCGAAAGGTTCCTGCCAGATGTTCACCCTCGTGAATCACGGGGGGGGGAATCACATTGAACATGCAAACGGAGGTCCTGCCCAGACCATCTCCGTTTGCATGTTCAATGTGATTCTCTCCCCCGTGATCAGGGGGATTGTCTCGTCTGTCCCCGGGCCACGGCCCGGAATCAGCGGCGGGATTCCAGGCCATGGTCAATGCCCTGAGGGGGGGCGGGCAGGTGGTGCGGCTGCATTGGCTGTGGCGCCCGCCTGTCTCCCAAGAGGGCGGGCGGCCTAGGGAGTGGGGGGGGGGGCTGTGCGGCCGCATGTTGAGCCGTGCGGCCACGCCCCGTCCTCTCCCTGATTCCCCACCAGGATCAGCCGGCACATCTGTTGGACATGCCGGCTTGATCCCGGCGGGGGATCAATGGGTGTTTCCGTGACGGGACCAATGCAGGCCCCGTCACGTCTGAAAATACCCCTTGTGTGTAGACTGAGTCAAGCAAGGGAATGTCTTCCTTAGATTGTAAGTTCCCCAGGGCAGGGACCCTGTCTATTTTCAAGTTGTAAAGTACCAGGGACATTAATGGCACTATATAAATAAATTGATGATAATAATAAATGCAGCAGCATGAGCACTTCATATATACTTGTTTTTCACACGACCTTATATAAGTGATATTGTCTTATAGTGTTGTGTTTTCTTGTGACGGCCCCTTGGAATTTTGTCCCTCTTCTTGTGTGATTTGATGTTTTAGGATGTTGAACTTTGAATGTTTAAATTGCTTGGTTGGGATATTTTGATGGGCTCACAGTGCAAAAAAATCAGACAAATTATAGAAACTTTTCCAAAGAATTTATTTGGTGACACCTAGAAAATGCTTGCTGACTTTTCACATAGCCTTGTATGGTTTTAGTGTTTTTGAAGGACTCAGGGAAATAGCCGCATTAGTCACTTTGAATCCCCCCCCCACCCCCCCTCCACTCTAAATTTGGGATCTTAAGGATTTTCCCATGCATTTTTTTTCTTTTGTTCACTTGTCTTGGAGCTTTCAGCTTGTAGGAAGGACTGAAAGTGCTATATCGGAGGTGAGGAATCTTTTCCCTCCCAGGGACCAATTGCAGCATTTATGGTGTACATATTAGGATTCTACACAATCCTGTTAGGTTTTGCAGCATTTTCCATGCATTTTAGTTGTGGCCTATGTTGCCTGTGTATTTCAGATATTGTAAGGTTTGCTTGAATTGTACCTTAAGGAAGATACTGGAAATTTCTGTAATCTGGGCTATCTGTTATGTACTCCTGCCATTGAACACATTGCCTGCTGGTGATTATTGGAGACAGGTCCCTGCCCAGTGGGCTTACAATCTAAGAAGGAAACGGGTGAGGGGAACACAGGAACAGACAAATACACACACATTTCCATTTCTACAGATGGGAAACTGAGGCTGTAAAATTCCTTATTAACTTGAAAATTCTAGTTGGCCCTGCCTACCGCTGGCTTGGCCCCGCCCACCATCCCACCAGCAGCCACTGTTCTATAGAATTGGTCCATTAGCAGCTATTAGCCAGGTAGGTTGGGGGAATGTAACCTCTTGCTGTAAGAGCTGGGAGTGAACAACAGGGAATGCATCACTCCATTGTGACCTGTTGGTCATTCTTCCAAGTGTCTGAGATTGGCCACTGTTGGAGACAGGTGCTGGGCTCAATGAACTATTTTTCTGACCCGGTATGACACTACTTATGCTCTTATGTCCTTAGAGAAAAGCCTCTAGACTGGCTGGAGGCAGGATCATATTGGAGTACAAGGTACAGGGCAAGATCCAGGCTTATTCAGACAATGCACCCTCCCTTCTCCCCTCGTGCCCCCAAATACATGTCATCTATGAATGAATTTGAATAATGTGTGCGAGAGAGATGCTGGTCTAAAATCCAGGTTCACAGAGTCTTAACGTGGCAAGCCCCAGCCCATGGAGGGCCCGTGGTAATTCGGTAGCCTCCACTTTCTCCACCAGGTGCAGTCCATGAATAAACCACAAAAAACGTGGCAGTGGGAAATACTGGTGCAATATACAGACCCTCAGGGCATGAAATGAGGGCGCTTCAGCTTGCTTTTTAGCAGAACATAAAAAATCAATTGCAGTAATATTTTCCTTTTTCTAGGAAAAAGAGTCAGTGAGTGTCTGAGGGAGGAAGGTAGGACTATTCTTCTGTTATGAGGTTTGCACAGGACCCCAGCTTCCCTGGCTTCAGTGCTGCCAAGGCCAATGGGGAAAGTGCAGGGAGCAGAAGTCCCTGCTGATGGCACACGTGATCCCCTTGCCAGCTATCAACCTCAGGTGATCTACCAGGACCCCTCCCACTGACTTCAGTGGTCCAGGCTGGGATCTCAGCTCTAGGGCCCCTCAGAGTGTGCCTAGGGTCTCTGGAGTGGAGAAAAACACTCCCTGTTAGAGACAGACTTCCCTGCCACACTGGAGGACAATCCTAGCCCATTTCCTTCCTCTAGACACTTGGGCACGGGTCCAGTTATCCTCCCCAGAGGTGACCTCCGAGGGGCTGGTCTCCCTCCCGACACTGTGATCTATTGGAGACTAGCTGAGTATCTACCAGTGGATCACAATCTGCCTCTTGACTGCCCCTGGCCTAGGGAGTGGCACACAAGGTAAGCAGACTATAAATGGTGTACATGAAAGGCACTATGTATAATAAAGAGCATGTAGTGAGACAGAAGAAATTCAGAAGGTTAAGAAGGGAAATGATAGATTAGATTAGCCTAATGGACTTGCTTCTGCAACAATTTAACTCTGGCAAAACTGTTCATTACAGGGCCCTAGCTTAAAAACTTGTCACAGGACTGAACATTTCTGAGGGTGACACTAATTCATTGACCTCTAATGAGCCTGTTTAAAATAAATACAGGAAGATTTCCAATTGTGAACAATAAGAAGCTCTGAAATAAATGCTTCTGTGCCACAGCCTTGCAAAGTGGAGTTTAACACTAGTGACAGCATTTTTTTGAACGCAGTTATCTGCATTCACTAAGATTCCATATAGGAACATGCAAATAGGACTTGCATGTGTCTATCAGGAAATGAGGCATTTAGCCACTCCATTTACATGCAGTTTATTAGCAAACACAAACCTTTATACTTAGAAGAAGCCTTACAAACTCACTTACAGACAGACCCTTCCAAGCAATTTGTACAGTGCATCTCCATATACGTCACTGAAATTTGTTACTTACTAGGAGCCCTACTTTAGCTAGCTATACTTTTGTATATGAATGATGCAAAATGAATCAAGTATTCATTAAACAGCTTTCCAGTAAACTGCTATACTTGTTAACAAATGCCCTGTTTGCACATAGACGTCTGTTCCATTAACGCTGTAAGGAGGATAGATTAATCAGGAACTGGAACAGCAAGGTTGATACTAGGACTATGCATGGGATCAAGTATTTGTGATTTTAGTACTTGTTTGTATTTATTTGTATCTTTGCCTAGGGCTGAAACTTGCTTCTCGGATTCTCTCTTTTCTTGACGAGAATCAGGGTTCTCGGTTCATTCTTACAAATGAGAACGAGCTGAGAATATCCAGACTCCCACCAAAAAATCAAGAATCTCACCCTCCCTCACATTTGTATTTAAAAAACCAAACAAAACTTTTACTCACCTCACTGCCTCTCTCCGAGTCTGGGGCTGCTACAGGACTCCTCTCTGCAATGGCAGGTGAAGAGTCAAGTTTGCTGAGGAGTGCCATTTTGTGCATGACTGGCTGCCCTTTTCCAAGAGGATGCCGATGCTACTGGCACCATTTTAGAAAAGGGCCGTGCACGTATAGAACGGTGGCAGCAGCCATTTGCACATGCATAGTGTTCTTTACATTTTCTTGAGATTCTTGTGAGATCTCAGAATGTTATCGATATCTTGTCGCGATCTCAGAATGTTATCGATATCTTGTTGCGATCTCTGTAATGTTTCTCTAGTCTCACGAGAATTGGAACGATTCTCGATTCAGCCCTGTCTTTGCCTGTGTTCACTGCATTTCCCCCATCATTGCCAATGTGGAAAATGCAGTGAACACAGGTGTCTGTTAATGGGTTACTTGGGCACAGAAGTGCAGGGAGGCTGTCAGTTTGACAGGCCTATAAGGAAAAGAAAATGCAGTCAAGATTTCTGCTAAGTCTGCTACTAATTTTAAAGAGGGGGCACTGGTTTGGGTGAGAGTGGAGAATATGGCTAGCTTGGTGGGGAGGTGGTTAGCTTGGGGAAGATGTCATGGGTCTGGGCCAGAGGAATCACTGGCTTGAGGGAAAGTGAGGCATGTGGCTGGTTTGGGAGAGAGGAGAATGGAACATGGGACTGGCTCTGGTGGGGTTTGCTGCTCTGGTGGAGTGTTCACTGGCTTGGGGGGGCGGGAGGAATGGGGCATGGGACTATGCCCGGGGGGGGGATTGCTAGCTTGGTGAGTGGGAATGGAACATGGGACTGGCTCAGGGAGGGAGTTGCTTCTGGCTTGGGGAGGGGGAATAAGGCATGGTTCTAGCTTGGGGTGTGTGGTTTCTGACTCAGGTGGGAGTCATTGACTTGTGGAAAGTGGGATCCTGAGGTGGGCATGAAGCTGTCTCGGGGAGGAAAGTCACTGACTTGTGCGGGGGAGGAGTGAAATTGTCAAGGACTCGCCATTTCCCCCTGGCTGGGCTGGGCCAGGGCCTGGCTGCAGTGCAGGATACTGCAGTTCTGAGACCGCAGCAGCCCCTGGAGGTGGCGAGGGCTCACTATAGGTTCTCCAAGCAGGTGGCTAAGCTTAGAGTCAGAGAGCAGCCTAGCTCCCTGTTGGATAGGTGCTGCTATTTTGGGGGTCCATTTTGAGATCTCGGATAATGGGGGCAATCCAACATCCCATATTAAGCTGCACCTATGCTGGGCGGGCACAGTTAACTTACGCCAGTGCACATTTGCACATGCACACACCCCCCCCCACACACACACACACGCAGCAAGCCATTCGGCACAATGGGACAACCCTGCCAATACAACTCCCCTGAGCCCACACACCCCGCAGCCCGGGGGATGGAGCAGGAGTCATGCCTGCTCCATCCCCCAGGCTGTTAGGTGAGTGGGCTCGGGAGGGTCATATTGGCAGGGGTGCGCTGTTGAACTCAGCAGCTTGCTGCATGGGGGCCGCGCATGTGAAAATGTGCACCCACCACCTGACCAGGCATTGTGCTGGCGGGCCACATACATGGCCTGTTGGATTGCACCCATTATGTTTTGGGGGAAATGTTGGTATTTGTATTTCTTTTTTTGCATTTATTTGTATTTTGTCTAAACCCAAATGCACAGCCCTAGTTCTTATGTCAAGGTCTGAGGTCCAGATAGGTCAACGTAGTACTCATAAAATAGCTATTCTCCCCTCTCGTCCCCCTATTGTTCTCTGACTCTTTCTGCCTTGCTACTCCCAACAGGTTGGAAATTCTCCTTCGCTCAGTCAGAGTGGAGCCATGCGTTTGCCAGCTGGCCTCATTCTTGTGTCTCCCCTCTTCCCCAGAATACTTTCCAGCACCCCACCCACACCTCAAGGAGGCCCAGGGACCTGTTTGAGAACCATTTTGCTAAGTTAATTTGTGCCATTGCTCCAAGTTAACTGGTAAAAGAAAAGGGCCATGGAGACTTATGAGGAGAATGATGATGGAGCCAATCTCATGCCCTGTGTGTGCTGCACGTAGCATGCAGCCCACATGCACATCCATTGCAAATAATAATAATAATAATAATAATTAATAAGTTTATTGATGGCACTGGCAGTTGCCATGGTCAAGATAACAAGAACAGATACCAGTCCAGAAACAAAATTAAAAGAATACAAGTAATGCTAAAATGAAAACAAATTAACAAGAAATACAAATATTTATCAAAGGAACAATTCCATTTTAAATCATCGTTTACTAATCTCCAAGGCCAACTTGGCCAAGCAGTGTAACAGATCTGGAGCTCTCCCTTGTTACACAGAACTGAAGAAGCTGTTGCGGGGAAGAGTATGGTTTCAGAACCAGCCAAGGGGCCAGATACCTCTCCCTCAGATGCACCGTAAGCAGGCATACGAACAATAAATGAAGCAAATATTCTACATGGCCAGAATTACAGGCACATAGTCTGTTCTCCTATGGTATGCGGTACGTCTCCCAGTAAGAACTTTGGTTGGAAGGAGATCAAAGCAGAGCAAGGTCAAAGCCCTACGCAACTTCCAATTGTCCAACAGGCTGAAATAGACCTCAAGACCGGAAGTCAGCTTAAACAGCCTATAATATGGAGCAGTCCTAGGGTCTGTATAGCCCCCATGTCCGCCTGAATAACCTGGCCAACCAAGTGCCTTTTTATCATCAACTTCCTCCTACACCCTGGGAGAAGACTAAGCATATCAGGAGAAAGACCTAAGTTATGGAGATGTCTTAACACTCTACCTCCCCAATGGCAAGGGGAGGCCCATACTTTTGCCGCCTCAAAACAGCAGCACGGAAGCCTATTACCAGGCATATCCTGAATCCTGGACCAGTAATTCAAAGCCGCAGTGAGGCTTTTAGTCCTCATAGGCAGGATTCCAGTTTCAAGTCTCAACAAACATGAGGGTGTAGACTTAGGTACTGCCAACAGAGTCCTAAGAAGTTGATTTGGGGGAATTTCAAGCATATCCGAGGGAGTAAGTCCCCATAACTTGGCTCCGTAGAGCACGTTGGGTCTGGTTTTCAATTCAAAAATTTTCAGTGCCAGTGGCACAAGCCTGCCACCATGCACTCTCCAAAATCTCAGTAAATCTGCTATTGCTTGAAACAGCTTTAACCTGGTGGACTCTAAATGCTCCTGCCAACTAGCAGTTACAGCGAAAATCAATCCCAAGTATTTATAGGACATAACTTGCTCTAGACAGACCCCATCCAGGGACCACGTATGCTTTGGAAGTTGTCATCCTGCTATCAAAACTTTAGTTTTATCATAATTTATCAATAAATGTTTCTCTAAATAGTATTGGGCTGCAGCTTTACGCATTCTTTTCATACCCAGAGCAGAGGGAGAAAGAAGGACCATATCTTCCGCATAGAGTAGAATAGCCACTGGCCTGTCCGAAACCTTTGCAGGCAGAAAAAAATCACCCTGCAAAGCTGAAATTATTCCATTTATGTAAAAATTAAATAGGAAGGGGGCAAGTACGCAACCCTGCTTGACACCATTGGTAACAGAGACCAGGTTGGAAAGATATCCGTTCTTAATTACCCTGCCTAACTCTAAGGTAAGTTTGACTATATAATACTCAGACTAGGCTAATCAGCCGTCGGTCGATGTTAGTACTATAGAGTTTATTCGAGAGGATATTTCTATCAAGTGGGTCAAAGGCAGAACGCAAATCAATAAAGGTCATAATCAAACTACCCTTCCTAAGCTTAGCATATTTCTGGATCAAGTGCATTAGTGTAAAGCAGTGGTCAATAGTAGAGTGGTCAGTGCGGAAACCTGCCTGCTCCTCTGGGAAAAAATCATCAACCCTGGTCCAAGCTTCTAGTTTGATAAGGAGATAGCTGGCATATAACTTGCCTACAACACTAATCAAGCTAATTGGGTAGTAGTTCTGAGGCGAGTGCCCCATTGCAAGTATATTGTGCCATATGGAACCCACACACATCCCGCGTGGAGGGGGTTTGGGATCGCAGCCAATGTCTTCAAAAGTCAGTGTTGGGGACCACAGACTGGGGCACAGAGAGTTGTGGCAGGATCAGTGTTTGGAAAGCCAGTGCAGGATCAGGGTCCCATATAGTGCGGGATCAAGGTGCAGGTCCAGGAGTCATGGTAGGGATCGACACACAGGACAAAGGAGCAGGATGCACAAGACAGGCCAGACTCGACAGATGAGGCAGGATGCACAAGGCAGAGCTGGCACTGGGCAGTGTGGGCTCCTTTGGCAGTCATATGGGGGGGGGGGCAAAGGGGACACTAGGTTCAGGAAGGGCAGAGCCGATCTCAGGTGCATGGAGACACGAGGAGGAGACACAGAAGGTGGAAACAAGAAGGCAAGACAGGAACCAGGAAGTAGGGATGTGCGAACGCAGTTCGGAGTTCAGACCGAACTTGAATAGTTCGGTCGACCGAACCGAACCTTTGAACCGAACTCGATTTTCAAACCGAACTGAATTTCCGAACTCGGTTCTGTTCGCACATCCCTACCAGGAAGTGACTGATGATCCACCCAGCTTCCTGTGACTACTGGCTGGACTTATATACAGGCCAGCAGCCAGCCAGGAAGCTGGAGGTGTGGAGTGAAGCTGAGGAAATGTGTGGCTTGACTGGCACCGGAGGAGGTCCGATAGCCAATACTAGGCCCTGGACAGTGGAAACCGGTGTCGTTGCAGAGCCAGCTGCTACACCTAGGGTCCCAAAGGCACTGGTTCAAGTCCGGGTCCTTAACAGTCAGGAAGGAATTTTTTTCTCTAAGGTGTTTGTTTCCCCCAGACTCCTCTGAGGCATCAGGTGGTTACAGCTGGAGACTGAATGGCGTGGTCCAGAACCGAGGTGTTAGTTAAGGTCAAAACCATTCTGACTTCTCATTTTCACAAAGATAACACACACTTTTTCTGGCAGAAGAATATTCAGATTTGTCTTTGTCACCATTGCAATACATGCAACCTTGTTGGTTTGGCTACTTCGTGTGTGGTATTTTTTGTTACTTGGATATTAGATATTTCACTCACTTCAGCAGTATTATTTTGTGCTAGAGCCCAGGGCTGTGGACCTGTCTACATTAAAAGCAGACAAGCTCACAGTCACCACAGTAAAGCACCAAAGTGATATTAGGTACTGTGCTCAAAGTCACCAAAATGAATATCTGGAATTTCATGCAAGCTGGAAGTGAATAGCTTTTCGTATTCGCTTCCCTTAAATTGATATGAATTACACCAAAACGGTTGAATTCGGGGCTTACACCAAATACCCATTTCAGTCCTAGCAGTGCAGAGAATTTGATCATCGATGATTCACTGTTCACACACTCAGGGCTTAATTGATCACCCTTCTAGGTGTCAGGAAGGAATCTTCCCCTGGGTCAGATCAGCTGGTGAGCCTAGGCGGTGTTTTCCCTCCTCAGCAGTTTGGGACGTGGCTCACTTACTTGATCATAGGTATTTCTCACTAAATCAAATCCCAACTGTTATAGGAGCCTCTGGCATTTGGTCTTAATTGTTTTTTCCTGCTCTCCACCTCTGGCCCACCATGATTTATTCTGGGAGGGCTTTACTATTTATAGTCCAATTTAGGCTCGGTGTTGTGTATAGGGGTGGTTGGATGGAATGACGTGATCTGTCCTATCCAGGTAATTGCTAATCTGGTGGCAAAGGTACAGCTATGATAGCAACAGGTGGTGCAGGTGCACTGGGGGCCCACACCCCCTGGTGCTCCTGTGTCCCACACCGTTGGAAGAGGAGGTAGGGGATGGGACATTCCATCTTCTGCACCAGACCCCATTCCAGCCTAGCTAGTGCTACACCTTTCTCACCAGAGACTCTATTGACCATAAAAGAGCAGCTGGGAAAGGAAGTCCTCTCCCACCCTCCTTAGGGTGGCCAGATATGCAAATTTTAGAGGACACATGAGAAATACATGTGTGGTGGCAAACGTGTGCATGCGCGGACCCGCTGCTTTTTTCCAAAATGGCAATGACATTGCTGGTGCCATTTTGGAAAAGGGCCACGCATGCGCCGAATGTCCTCAGTGGCCATTTTGCACAAGCACCGTTCTTTGTTTTCTTTTTCTTTTCTTTTTTTTTAAACTAGATATCTTGCGAGATTTTGTACTGGGGCTGAGATCTTGGTGAGATCTTGAGCCTGGCATGAAATCTCATGAGTTACCTTGTGAGAACAAAAAGGGCTTCTCGTTTCTACCCTAGTCCTGACTTCCCTTCCCTTCCTGCCCTTGCCAGATTCCAGTCCTTGGTTCTGTTCTCAGTCCTTGCTGTGCTCCAGTCTATGTTCTCTGTCTTGCTTTGTTTCAAGCCCTTGCCTCAAGGCCTCGTCCTCCTCTAGCCCTGATCCTGACCCTGGTCTGCAATATCCATTGCCTTCCCACGTCCCGGATGCCTCTCATTCTGCACCCCTTCCATCAAAGTATCCATGCATTGTGTATCTTTTCAAAAATGATTGGGCCGGATCCTTAGCTGGTGACTGAGCTAGGATGATTCAGCTCAGCTGAGGTCTGGTAAGGCACCCTTGCTGTGATTTTCATCAGTCATCTCTTGTTGGGATTTTATTTGAGGAAAAACTATTCACTTTCACAAAAGCCAAATGGGACTTTGATCAGACACTCGCAATACTATCAGCCCTAAATCTTGATTGGCTGGATGGATGAAATTTTAGTCTCATCATTTTCCCCCCCATTTTTTATTTTATTTTATTCAGATAAGACATCATTTCCCGGGGCATGGGAGCTATACAACAAGAAATTGCCCGTAGGCCTGTTTTGTGATGAAAGCAAGCAAATATAAAGGAATAAATCAGGCTGCATGGAAAAGCAGTGCTGCAAATTCATCATCTATTTAATCTTCTAAGCAGTCATTTTGTTTTTTTATTCCCTCCCCCCCCCGGCCCCCCATCCCATCTTAGGGGCATTTTGATCTGTACAGGTATTTTGGGCCTTGTCCTTGCGACTTCAAGAATGTCTGCTTTTAGAATGATGCATTACGTTGCTGTCAGATCAGCAAACCTTTAAGGACCAAGTACACACTGTGACTCTTAACACAATTATTAGTCAACACTAGAAACATTAAAATCACAGAGGGGTTCATGATTTATTTATTCTAATGGCTATTCTGACATTTAAAATGCTTAGATTTGATGCTAAGAAAGGCTTTGCTCATGTTTCAGATGAACTATGTGTTCTTTAAAACCGCTTTTTCCCTACCTGGTTGATAAGTATACATGATAAATTTGAATGAATGAATAAATAAATATACCTCCATGTTTTACGCTCATGAGTTCCTGGTTATGCTGGTGAAGTAAAGGTATAGTTCGTGTGGGTGGTTTTAAATAGTTTTTTCCTGGTTGGGAAGGGTGGGCTGTGAGGGGAAATGATGAGTTTGGTAAGAGAGTGGGAGGGAATATCATGGTCCCTCAGTGAGAGAGGGGAGTTTAGGTATGGGAGAAGGAGGGTAGGAGGGAGTGCCATGGCCCCCCAGTGAGAGGGGGGGCTTAGGCATGAGGGTGGGAGTGAGGGCAATGCCTCTCCAGTGAGAGGGGAGGTTTGGGCATGAGGGAAGAGGGTGGGATATGGGGTACTGGTTGGATAGGGGGAGGGGAGCGAGGGATTGTCCCCCTCTGCCCCCCTTGTGACACTGTCTCCTGGAGTGCTGGGCCCAGGGGATCCTCCCAGTCATCTGCTCTTTTGGGGGATGGAGGAAGCAGCTGTGGAGGTCATGTGGGGTATAGGGAGGAATGGCAGGGGCGAGGTTTATCATTGGGAATGTCGGGGTAGCCATTTGGTGTCTACCCTCATCTCCCACTCTCCCCTCCTCCCCCCCCCCCCAATTTTAGAATATTTGGAGGTTGAGGCCAGTAGACCCCCTGGGCTGATGCTGCTTAATGCAAGATCAGTGGTGAATAAACCAACTAACATTCAGGAGCTTATCCTGGATTAGGCTGCCGACCTTGTGTGTATTACGGAAAACCGGCTGAACAAGGCATCTGGGTGGGTTCTTGCTCAGATGGTGCCAACTAGTGGTGTGCATGTAGGTTTTTTTATTACAATAACGATAATGAAAATAGTTGTTTTCATTGCTGTTATAGCAATAATGAAAACAAATAATAATAATAATAATAATAATGAAAATAGAAATGAAATCGGCATTTTGTTTTTGAAATAAAGGGGGGAAACTGAAAAATGTATTTCCAGATATAATTTTTCTGATTCTTCTTCAATTCTGATTAATCTTGGAGGGCTTCTACCCCCAATGGAGGGCACTATGGGCACTGATTTTTGAAACAATTAGATAAAGGGAACCAATTCTAGAAGCACTTGAATGTTGTGATTTAAAGAAAAGCTCCATACACATTTATGGCTACAACTTCTTTATCTTCCACCCACTTTGCATGAAATCTAGAAATATTATGTCCCTCCACAAGCTTAACACTCCTGACAATTTTCAGAAATATTGGATAAAGGGTCGGGATGGTATTAGACATTAACTTGAAAATACATTTTCAGCTGTAACATTTGTATATTCCATCCTGTTTACAAGGCACTTGGCTGGAATGTATCACATACCTTCCTTGTTATCTCTGCCAAACTACAGGACAATTTGATAAAGGGACTCAATTTTATAAGCAATTGAAGTTGTCCCCTTGAAGACCATTATTCAGATAAATAGCAGCACGTGCAGTGTCAGTCAGAGGCAGGCACCTGGCATGGCAGGGGGAGGGAGGCTGTAGGAGGTAGGATGTGGAGCAACCCAAAAGACTGAAAGATACATTCACTGACCAATTACTGCATGCTTTCAGATTTACAGGACCAATTGGTGGTGGCTTCGAGGCAGGCACAGGGGGCGGCCCTGAGGTGGGCATAGAAGAGACATAACTGGGACTTTGGGGATAGCATCCCAGCAATCAGGAGACATAGTTTACACATCCAGGCTGACCAATTATCATCACATCCTGCCGCACTGTGACAGAGGACATAAGAGAATCTCTATTGGCTCTTCCCTAAACAGATGCTTCTGACTTCCCAGTAACAAGTGGGGGAGAGATGTTGGGATGGTCACAGCACTGAATGAGGATATTTGGTTGACATTTCTGCTGGTCAATTGTCATCACAAACCAATCTTATACCACAGACACGTAAGAGAATTCTTGGCATAGGCTCCTTCTCTGCATATGCTGTGTAGGCATATAAAACTGGGACCCGTTATCACATCTTTCTGATATTTGGTAGAGATTATTCTGAAAGTGTGATATACAGCTCTGCCAAATTTCATGTGCACGGGTTGGATTACAAAGATGTTATAGTCAGACATACATTTATATATTAATTACATATACCACCAGGACCCTTTATCCAATCCTTCTTAAAGTTGGCAGAGATAGTACATATGGGAAGTAGTATAAACCTACCAAGTTTCATCTACATTAAATGTGAGGCAAATAACTTACAGCTAAGAATGTATATGAAGATTTTTGCAAAATAATATAATTCAACTACTTCTAAAATTAGATTCTTTAATCATTCTTTTTGGAATTTGGTACACTTAATGCCTTCCATTGGAGGTGTAATCATGCCAAGTTTCAGATAAATATATTGGAGAGGAAAAAGTTACAGTTGAAAATGCATTTTCCATTGAAATCAATGGAAAACAAAAACAAAAGCATAAACAAAAATGACAATTTGATATTTATGAAAATTACAGATTTAAATAACGAAAACAAAAAACCAAAATGACATGGGCCCCTGGTGCACACCTCTAGTGCCAACCGGGTAGTCCATGTAGCATCCGCATAGGGCCTGGGGGGTGGACGGCGTGGCTGTGGTTTTTAGGTACTCCTTGTCCTTTTGGAGGTATTCAGTGCTTGATTCATCTGGTATGGATTGTGTCCATCTTGTGTTGTAATGTGTAATGTAAATTTTATTTGCGTGGCCATAAGGTCATTGCATAACACAGAACACATACAAATACAAACGAATACAACATAAATAGCTGTGGCCACAAATACGATAAAAACAAACAAAGAGACAATATATTCTACCACTAAGATAAATGACAGACATACCAACATGAATTCTAAAAATTGACTAAACCGTCCCTTGGGTTCAGTCCTGCTCACATCTGCACAGATCCACATCATCTCCAGTCACAATTGTCGGACTGGCTACCGGAAAAAACTTCAAAAACCTATCCCTTCGAGCAAATGCCTGCACCAAAAAGGCCGACACCACAGCCGATAGGTTATGATTGGTGTCAGCAAGAAATATACATAATAATGCTGAAGGGGATCTGCCAGGAAACTTGTCCATATAGGGTGACAAAAACTGTATGCGGGGTACACTATATAACTGTCAAAAAAATAAAATATGGGTCACTGTTTCAATCTCTAAACGATCAAACGGGCAAAGCCTGTCCCCAAAGGGAGTACCCGCAAAGCGGGCCTCAAGCAAACAGGTAGGCAGAACATTGAGTCGGACACCAAAAAAAAGAGAAAGTCTCCTAACAGAATATGAGGAAGCCAAATAAGGGGCCATGGCCCCAAGATTTGGAGCCACATGCTTATAATGGGCCAACGAGGTGAAGGCCCCAATAGCTGCTCGGTCCTCCTGATATCCGATATCCTTGACCCTAGCCAGGGCCTCCCTTCGCGCTGTGACAAACTGGGCCCTTTGTAGGTGTTCAATCGAAAGACCCCAGCTGGCAACTTGGTTTAGCACCAACTTGGTCCAAGACATGACAAAAGAATCCAGGGGGATTAGGGCCAAGAGCCCCAGCTGTTTGCCTTGATAAAGACAAAGCCACAGTTGCACTGCTTGACTCTATGCCACCTTATTCCAAGCAAGCTGCCCAAATTCAGTTCTGATGGCAGCTAGCAGAGTCGCATTAGGTATATGAAGCAAGGACTTATACAATTTGGTCTGCAAGGTGTTAAGTGCCGCAGGGAAATTGATAGCCCAAATGCCCCCCCCCCCCCCCCCAATAAAGGAACTGGGCTCAAACCTTAGTGTCAATAGTTCTTAAGGCGTGGACAAAACTACCATGCCCTTTCTTGTGAAACAGGTGGGAAATTGCTGCCGCTGTACCCTTAACTTTGTCCAATGCCAAATCCCGGTGGCGGGACCAGTCCAGTGAGGAGTGAAACAGGAGGCCCAAGTACTTATATAATTGAACCTGGGCAATAGGGTGTACATCTATATGCCAAGGGTAGACTTTATTGGACCTCCCAAATACCAAGATTTTGGTCTTATTGTAATTAATTGTTAACCTATTGCTTTTGCAGTAATCTGAAAGCTCACGCAGTTGCCTATCCAATCCCACCTTAGTTTGGGATAAGGTAACCGCATCATCTGCGTAGAGCAGGCATCCAACAGCATGTGAGGCCAGTTTCAGTGCTGTCTCTTATACACATCTAGATGTGTATAAGAGACAGGTAACAGATGTTTGGCATAGAGTTTGGCCAAAATGCTCAATAAGCTGATGGGCCTATAATTGCCTGGAATGGTCCTCGAGCCACCTTTATAAATAGGCATGATTACAGCCCTGCCCCAGTCCACAGGAAAGACACTTGTCAGATCCAACTGGGTAAACAAAACAGGGAGGCCAAAAAAGGAACCCACCAGTCCACATAATTCTTAAGAAACTCAGGTGGAATAAAATCAAAGCCAGGGGTCTTGACAGTCTTAAGGGACTGGATGAGCACTACCACCTCCGACTCTGCCACCGGAGGCCAAGGGGGAAGGTCCTGCAATTCCAAGGCCGTTGCCACCATAGTTGCCTGCTCTGGAAAGAGGGCTTGAAAATGCAGCACCCAGTCCCCACCTGAAACAGACAAGAACCACAGCTTGCGGGGCTTACCAAGGGACCCATTAAGGATCCGCCAGAAGCCCCTGGCGTCTTTCTCCTGAGCAGCTTTAATCAGGGAGTCCCATAGTTTGACTTTGTAGGCTGCCTTCTTAAGTTTAATTAATTGACAATACTCTCCCTTAAGCTTGTAAAAGTCGGATGGCAACTCAGCCATCAACCCTCTCCTATATGCTTTGTAAGTGAGTGACAACCTACTCTTCAGCCTCCTACACCCTTTGACATACCAGGGAGCCCCTTTGCCCGTACTTCTCCCAGGCCTACCAGGTTGGTCCGAAACTTGGGCCAATTTAGGCCTTAATAGAGCAGTACGCTCATCATACACCCCCATCACATCTGTCTGAACTGTGGGGCAGATAACTGCACTCCTCATTTCCAGGCATTGGGGGGAGTACAAAACTATCCCCAAAGCCTCATTTAATTTGTTAGTCCAGGGCCGCCTAACCAACCCAGGACCCTCCCCAGACAAACTATCCCCAATACCCACGCTAGACCTAAGTGGGTCCCAGTTCATCTCCAACAGCAGAGGAAGGTGATCACTATGGATTTCCTGGCCCACGGAGAAATTACTTAGGTAAGGAATCAAATTGGGGGAAACTGCCACGTAATCGACCACACTTCTTCCTTGATGTGATACAAAGGTGAATTCTCCATCAAGATACCCATGAAAAGCCCCATTTAATACTTGCAAATTAGTGTTGGAAATAAGTGAGGCCCACCGGATACCTGATGCATTGATGGCTTTATCCTTGGAGCATCGATGCAGCACCCCGTCTCTTGAGGGGCTTAATGAGGGCCAATGGGCCAATAGCACCTCCGCACTGGCACCTAAATGGCCATTTAAGTCACCCACCAGAATGACAAACGCAGTGGGATATTTACCCTGTAGGGCTTGAATGAACTCCTCCAACTGGGTCCAAAAATTCTGTCGAAAACTAGCAGCATTGACAGGCGGGACGTAAACTGGGATAAAAATATATAGTTTTTGGGTAAGCCTCCCTACCACAGCAACAGCAATAGGGGGCAATAGGATAGTCTCGAGCAGTCCAAACCCCAGGCTGTTAGACACAAGACACCCAATTCCCCCACATAAATGGCCGCGCCCTATATAGGACACAGTTGCCACCCTGAAAGAATGGAACCCAGCTAATTCAATCCATTCTACACTCCAAGTTTCAACAAGAAAAATAACATCAGAGTCCCTTAGGAACAGGACAAATGACTCATCCTGTATCCGGGAACGCCAACCTGTGATGTTCCAAACACAAACCCGAAGGGAGGCCAACCGACCCTGGGCCAAGGACTGATGTGGAACATCTCAGCATGCTCCAATCCCATCCTCCACCATCAAAAGTTGAGAACTATGGGGGGGGGGGGGAGGAGCTACTGTCACAGATGCCTGGCAGATCTTCCTGTTCAAACAGTATGAGAACCCAGGTAATGAAGGGACATCGGTAGGCAAAAGCCCAGGAGCCGACTTATAACAGAAGCCTTGACCCCAGAGGAAAGGACAGGTACCTCTGTACTTGCTCCTGTCAGAATTTCGGACAGGAGTCCCCTTCCTCTCTCAATCCCCTAAGCGAGGTTCTGTAACCTAGCCTGACTAGAAGGGGTAGGCGGGGCCAATTCCAACTGGTTCTCTTCCACACCTGAATCTAATTTCCCAGACCCAGAGACAGAGGAAACTACTGGTCCTGACTGTCTACTGGCTGTGTGAGTAACCAGGGGGCAAATGGCCAGATCTTAAAAAACTTCCCCCACATGCACCCCCCCAAGTGGATAAAAGATAAGCCTGTGAGAGAACACTAGAAGTAAAAAAGGGCATCCTAAAATACACAATAAATCTCTGGACATATCTATAGGAAGGGAACAGCTGGAGTGATCCAATAACCCCAGGAGGAACCCATCCCATGATCTGTTCTAGATGGTGAACTACTGCCATCTTGGAGGTCCAAGGGGGAAAAACTCCATTTGGTAGAGGCTGAACTCTAAAAGCGACAGCCCCTACTACAGGGACCAGTCTGGTTGGGCATAGGGACAGATTAGGAGGCAACTCTGGCTGAACTTCAGAACTACAGACCAGGCCCTGGTCTATGTTAGGGCCACACCCATGTGTAGAGGGCATATCCTGCAATTGCGAGGAAGGGGCGCTAACACTAGGCGCTAATAAAGCCCCCATACTTTTAGATTTAAGGGCCGACATATCATTCGCAATGCTCTGCAATTGTTCCTGTTGGCCCTGTAACAGAGTAATAATCTCCCCGAGTTTGTCCAACAATTGGTCCATTGGGGCTGGAGCAAGGAGCGTTGTTCGGGAATAGTTCATGGCCATGGCCCTTAGAGTTCGGCAAAACATGAGAACAATCACTATCTAACCCCCCCGCCATAAGTCTCTGAGGCAAGAAGGGGTCCAAGCACGCAAATTCAGGGTCTGGCCGTCCTGAGCCCGGGAGCAACTCTACCAAGCTAGAGCAAACCGGGGAGTCCATTGCAGAGGGGGCAGACAAAACAAGTGAATTGCCCTCCCCTACCGGCAGCCACTGTTGAGAACAGAGAAAATGAAAAGTATCTAGGGAACGTTGACTAGATGGAAGCTGATCCAAATTGTGCACAATCACCTGTCCCTTCTTCTTCTTAGTGACTCCCTTGCCTGCCATGAGACTGCGTTCATTCGACTCAGATGAACTGCGTCGGGGAGGGGGGACGTACACACGCCGTCAGCACCCAAACAGAGGATCTAGGCATCCCCACCAGCCCGTTGGCTCTGCTCGAGATCTCCACAGAGCTGCATCTCTCAATTCAATCTTGCTGCCTGGCGGAGGCCCCACCCGGACAGTAGCTGCAGGAGGATGGGGAGTGGGGCTGAACCAGGCTGTGGGGACAGGAGGAGAAATCAACCTCTCAGCTTGTAAGTCTCATTCAAAAGTCAAGGCGACCCCTGTTTGCCTCTAAGGGCTCCCAGCCCCCTTTACCTGCTTCCCCTGCAGTCTCTCCCCATCTTGTGTTTGATTTGGTTGGGGATAGATTAGGGATTCTATTCGTGTACCAAGCACCCCACTGCACTGCGGTCTCCCTGACTGTTCAAGCTGAGCTGGTCTCAGAGGTGGTGTTGTATTGGCTAAGACTTATTGTTTTGGGTGATTCCAACATTCACGCTGAGGCCAAACTTTTAGGAGCAGGAATTCATGACCTCCATGGCAACCATGGGCCTATCCCAGTTAGTAGTGGACCCAACACATGTAAAGGGACACACACTACATTTGATGTTTTGCTCTGGCCTCGAAATGGGGGTTCCAATCATTGGGGATGTTGATGTTACACCCTTGTCATGGCTGGATCATTACCTCTTGAAGGCTCAGATCCCGGCCCTCCTATGCTCCTGTCAGGGTGATGGACCAGTTAGGTTGGTCCACCTTTAGAAACTTACGGATCGATTGGATTCCAGAACTCTCTGGGCAATTTACCTACTGACCTCAATGGTTGATCTATCAATGACCTGGTCCCTTGTGGCAATGACCTGGTCCCTTGTGGTCCCAGGCATCCGCTTCTACTGCTGCGCCAACACAGGTCCCCATGGAATACGAAGGACCTGAGGTGGGAGGGCAGGCAGTTAGAGCTCAGGTGGCGCTTGATTTAAGCTGAATCTGACCAATTGTGGCATAGATAGTTTTTGAAAGACTGCCGTGGCTGTGATAGTGGCGAAAAAGGCTTTCTTTGCTGCTATCATAGCATCTGCAAAGTCTTATCCGCCAGAGCTTTTTTGGGTGGTGAGAAGTCTGGTTAATCTAGCTTGTCTCCACTAGGAATTTGAGTCATCTCCCCGGGAATTTGAGTCATCTCCCCTTGCGGAGTCCCGCAAGGTTCTATTTTGTCCCCTCTCCTGTTCAACCTGTATATGCATCCATTGGGCGAGGTCATTCGAGGGTTTGGTGTGTGGTGCCATCAGTATGCTGAAGACACCCAACTTTACCAGTCTTTTTCAATTGACCCAGACCCGACAGTCTCTGTGCTTACCCTGTGTCTGGCAGCTGTAGGGGACTGGATGAGGTCAAATCGTCTGAAGCTAAATCCTGACAAGACAGAGGTGATGCTGGTGGGTAGGGCCGAGGGAGTGGTGGCACCCATCATTGATGGGGTCTGCCCTTTGTTGGCTCCTCAGGTCCATAGTCTGGGGGTACTCCTTGACTCACGGCTCCACCTGGATGTTCAGGTGGAGGCTGTGGCAAGAGGAGCATTTTGCCAGTTACATATGGTGTGACAGCTTCAGCCGTATGCCTCTGACATGGACCTGGCCACCATCGCCCATGCCTTCATCACCTCAAGTCTGGACTATTGCAATGCGCTCTTTGTAGGGCTAACTTTGATGACAGTCCGGAGACTGCAACTGGTGCAGAATCCGGTGGCCCGCCTCCTGACAGGAACAGGTCGCTGAAAGCACATTACACCAGTGCTTCGTTCTCTGCACTGGCTGCTTATAGTGTACCGGGCTCAAATCAAAGTGTTGGTTTTGACTTATAAAGCTCTAAATGGCCTGGGCCCTGCATACCTGCAAGACCGCCTTCCCCTGTCCCCCAGGGTCCTGGATTGGCCCCTGCGGTCAGCTGGAGATGCCTCTCTCAGAGCCCCCTGGGTATCCCGGGTGGTTACAATGAGGGGGACATTCTCGGTGGCCACACCGCAGCTGTGGGACTCCTTTCTGATGGAGGTTCATCTGACTCTGAACCTCCCCTCTTTCTGAAAACAGTGTAAGACCTGGCTGTTCCACCAGATGTTTGGTGAGAGGGACAGGTGAGGGGTGGGGTTGGAGGGGGAGTTTTGTGGCTCTATCTATGTTTTGTGGTTTTAAATTATATTTTTATACTGTATTTTTTATTATGTGTGTTTTAATTGTATTTTATCATGTTGTAAGCCACCCTGAGCTGCTGTGGCAGGAGGGGGCGGCTAAGAAATCCAAGTAAGTAAATAAATAAATAATAAATAAATAAAATCTAATGCCTGCTGAGACGTTTTTATTGACTATCTTGCAGACAAAATCACTCTTATTTACCATGACTTTTGTGCAACCATTTCTGTGGCAGAATCAGAGTTTGGGAGGTCCAGCCATGTCCTTTTTTTTTTTTATCAGTTTCAGCCATTATCACACACTGGTGCAAAGGATGTGCTTGGGGTTGTGCGAGTCACTAGTTATGAATTAGATCCATGCCCGTCCTGGTTGGTGAAAGCCAGCGGGAGACATTAGGGTCATTGCCGGCTGGGGTTGTCAATGCCTCCCTTTGGGAGGGTAGGATGGGGGACTCCCTTAAAATGGCGATTGTCCAGCCTCTGCTTAAGAAACCATCTTTGGACGCTGACTCCCTTGCCAGCTATTGGCCTGTGTCTAACTTTCCCTTTTTAGGGAAGGCATCTTGACCACATCGGTTTTCTTGATCCCTTTCAGTCAGGCTTTTGTCCGGATTATGGCACCGAGACTGCACTTGTGGCATTGGTTGATGACCTGTGCCGTGATATGGACCGGGGTCGGTCGACCCTGTTGATCTTATTAGATCTATCTGCAGCATTTGATACCGTTGATCACGAGATGTTGGTGGCATGTCTGTGGGATTGTGCAGCAGTGTCGGGACTGTTCTTGAATGGTTCAGCTCTTTCTTGACCAGAAGAACCCAGTGTGTGGTGCTCGGGGATTATTTTTCATCATACTGAGACCTCTCGTGTGGAGTACCGCAGGGTTCTGTTTTGTCCCCTTTCCTGTTCAATGTGTATATGCAGCCGCTTGGTGAAGTGGTCAGGAGGTTTGGCGTGCAGTGTTATCAGTATGCTGCTGACACTTAACTTTACCTCTCTTTTTCATCAGACCCTGACCCAGCAGTCTCGGTGCTTACTCGATGTCTGGCAGCTGTGGGGGACTGGATGAGGGTTAACCAACTGAGGGTGAATCCTGACAAGATAGAGGTGATGCTGGTAGGCAAGACGATGGAGTTAGCCACCCCCACTATTGATGGGATCTGCCCTCCATTGGTCTCCCAGGTACGGAGGCTGGGGGTACTCCTTGACTCACAACTCCGCCTGGATGTTCAGGTGGAGGCTGTGGCAAGGAGTGCTTTTTGCCAATTACATCTGGTGCGATGGCTCTGACCGCATGTCTCGGACTCCGACCTGGCTAGTGTCATCCATTCTTTCATCACCTCTAGGCTAGACTACTGTAACGCACTCTATGTGGGCCTACCCATGATGACAGCTCAGAAATTGCAGCTAGTGCAGAATGCGGCAACCCACCTCCTGATGGGAGTGTGACTGATGGGACCATATTATGTCAATTCTGTGCTCTCTGCACAGGCTGGCAATAGTTTTTTGGGCCTGATTCAAGGTGTTGGTACTTGCCTATAAAGTCCTAAATGGTCTAGGTCCTAGCTATCTGTGCGACCGCCTCACTCCCCGGGACCTGGAGCAGCCCCTGCGGTCGTCCAGGGACACCCTCCTTGAGGTCCCCCAAGCTCTTCAGGGGGTCACCCAAGGGAGGGCATTCTCGGTGGCCATACCACGGCTGTGGAACGCCCTTCCAGTGGGGGCCCGGTTGGCCCCAGATCTCCCCTCGTTCAGAAGAATGTGTAAGACCTGGCTGTTCCGCCAGGCATTTGGCAAGGGAAATGGGTGAGGGAGGTGGGGGAGGGTGGGTCTGGGGGGTTCAGATGGGGGTTGGGTTTGGGTGGGTGATGCGGGGTTTTGTGGGTTATTTTGTCCTCCTTTTATGAACTGTTTTAATGGATTATTGTTTTAAATATGGTTTTAGCTTTATTGTGGTTTTATCTCATTGTTATTGTAAGCTGCCCCTCCTACCTGTGGCAGGAGAGGCAGGGTAGGAAAACCATTAAAATAAAAAAATAAAATGAAAATTGATCCTATCAGATCTATCCGCAACTTTTGACACTGTTGATCACGAGATGTTATTGACTCAACTGCAGGACCTGGTAGGGGTGCGCGGGACCACTCTTGAGTGGTTTTGCTCCTTCCTGTTGGGGAGGTCTTAGCGGGTGGTAGGTGATTGCTCGTCATCACCCCGTGAACTCTTCTGTGGGGTCCTGAAGGGTTCCATCTTGTCTCCACTCTTGTTCAATGTGTATATGAAACCACTGGGTGAGATAATTCTGAGGTCTGGAGTAAGGTGTCATCAGTATGCTGATGACACCCAGCTCTACCTCTCTTTTTCATCCGACCCAGGTCCTGAAGTCTCGGTGCTTACCCATTGCCTCGCTGCTGTGGGGGACTGGATGAGCGTGAGTTGACTGAGGTTGAATCCTGACAAGACTGAGGTGATTATGGTCGGCCAACCCTGTGACTTGGGGTGGGACCCCAGTTATTGATGGGGTTTGGTACCCCCTGGTCACTCAAGCTTGAAGCCTTTGAGTGCTCCTGGATCTGTCACTGTACCTGGAATCTCAGGTGGCGGTGGTAACCAGGAGTGCTTTTCACCAACTATATTTGGTGAGAAGGCTGCGACCTTTTCTTTCTGACTTGGATCTGGTGGCCATCATCCATGCCTTAATTGTTGGATTGTGCAACAGTCACAAGTAGGGGTGGGAAACCGGTAGAATCCGGATTCGACCCGGTAATCCGGACCCGGTACCGGATTCCGGGGTACCGGATTTTTCTTGCATTGCAGCCATTTAAAAATGGCTGCAATGTAAAAAAAACTGCCCCAGCAAAAATGTTTTTTT
>QEPC01007559.1:6153638-6167315 GCA_003113815.1 Sphenodon punctatus | reverse complement strand
CCCCCCCAGGGATCGGGTCAGGGTCATACTTACCGGCGGCTGCGGGGACGCCGCGGCCGCTGGTGCTGGGGGGTGGGCTCGCCTCGCCTCGGGGTCGCTCTTACTCTTTTTTTAAACAAAAAGCCAGTCTGGGCAGGGTGGGTGGGGGGTGTCCCCCCTTCCACCCGCTCAGCCTGGGAGGGGGAGGGAATTTAATTTATTTCATTGGTTTCAATGGGAACACAGCGCCCCATTGAAACCAATGAAATAAATCCGGTACTGGTATACCGGATTTAAACCAGGAATCCGGTTTTCGGGGAACCGGTAACTGGTAAATCCGGTAACCGGTAATGGGCCCGGGGTCCCACCACTAGTCACAAGTAAAAGCCCATTGCAAGCCCTGCAAGCTTAATATGGGGCTTGTCCAGTAGGGGAAGGGTCAGGAGATGAAACAGTTTCTTTTTCTCCTTGTCTCCTCTCTTCTCCTCTCTCTGTCCTCCATCTTGTCCCATGCAGGCTGTACAGTATGAAAGCATGTCTTCTGAGCTCTTAGTAAAGTTCTGTTTTGAATAAACTTCTGCTCTGTGTTATTCAACAGAAAGATAACTCTATAACATTAATTAAGGCTAGAGTACTGCAATGCGCTCTACGTGGGGCTGCCCTTGAAGACTGTTCAGAAGCTTCAGCTGGTGCAGAATGCGGCAGCCTGGCTCCTTACGGGAATGGATCGCTGGGAGCACATAACACTGGTGCTCTGGAATATGCAGTGGTTACATATTGTCTTCTGGGCACAATTGAATGTACTGGGTTTGCCCTTTTAAAGCTCTAAATGGCTTGGGACCCATTTTCTGGAAGTTCTCCTGGCCTACTATGTCCCATCACGGGCTTTGCGGTCAGCTGGGGATGCCCATTTGGACGTACCAGGTTTTAACTTGGTGTCTATGAGAAGGGCATTCTCGGCCACCACTCCGCAGCTGTGGAACTTTGTCCCCTGGGATGTCCATTTATGTCCGGACTTGAGCACCTTCAAGGAGGCACTGCAAAACTGTATGATTTGTAAGGGCATGTGGTAGTGGGAGCTAGGGTAGGGTGAGGGAGCTCTGGGGGATAAGGGTGAGTTAGGAGGCTGGGGTGGGGTTGGAGTGGAGAGGGGTTGGGGTTGGAGTGGAGAGTTGAGATGGTGTAGGGTTGTGGGGTGTTATATTTTTTGTTATTGATGGGGTATGTTTTATCTTGTATTCTGTATTTTAAAGTTGTAAGCTGCCCTGAGCCACCTTTGGTGGGAAGGGCGGGATAGGAAATTTGAATGGATGGATGGATGGATGGATTAATTAATTAAGCAATGAATTAATTAATTCATAATTAATTAATAATTAATCCATTGATTCATTGATTATGTATTTCAAATGAGATGGGAGATGGGCACTTAACTCCCTTAGCCTGTGTTTTTTAAAGCCAAGTTGCAGCTGTGCAATGTTCTTCTGTCATCCAGCAATTCTCCATCTGGTCTCTACTTTTCTCATGAGTCTCTGGTGTGAAATAAAAACATAATAGTGCCGTACTTGGTCAGACTGACGGTCCATCAAGCCCAACATCCTGTCTCTGAGAGTGGCCAATCTCTGTCTCTTGGGAGAAGTACCCAGCAGGTCACAAACAACGGACAATCAATTCCCTGTTGTTCCAGCCCCCAACAGTAAGAGGTTACGTCCCCAAAACCTACTTGGCTAATAGCCATTAATGGACTAATTATCCAAGAACTTATTCATTCCCTTTTTAAAACTAGCTACGCTACCAGTTTTGACTTGTGGAATTTGTTGCCAGAGGAAGTGGTCAAAACTGGTAGTGTTTCACTCCATGAAATTAATTGGCAGCAGATTTAAAATAAGAAAATGTTTCTCCCCAAGCTGAAAAGTCCCAACCTATCAAGCCTCCCTTCATATGGGAGCTGTTCCATACGCTTGATCATTTTTGTTTCCCTTCTCTGTACCGTTTCTAATTCTACTATGTCTTTTTTGAGATGGGGTAACCAGAACTGCACACAATATTCCAGGTGTGGTCCTACCATAGATTTAGATAGAGACATTACAATACTTTCAGTTTTATTCTCTTTCCCATTCCAAATGATTCCTAACATTGTTTGCTTTTTTGACCACTGCCACACACTGAGCTGAGGATTTCAATGTATTATCCACAATGACTCCAAGATCCTTTTCCTGAGTAGTAACTCCTAATTTAGAACCCAGCATAGTATACACGTAGTGTGGGTTATTCCTCATGGGTGGAAAAAATACATTCAGGGGAACTATCAGTGGATCTTCTAAAGTCACCTGGAGAATAATTTTTTTAAAAAAAGAAGTCTCCAGGTGGTTCTTGAAGGTGAGGTGAGGAGGGAGGGAGGACTTGAAACAAATATCTGGAGAAAGCAAGTTCCACAGTGAGGGGCCTGCCACAACAAAGGCCTGATAGCTAACTTAAGGCATGGTAGGGCTGATCCCATGCCTCACTTACCTGCATGTAACCTGTGCCCATGTTCATTGAAAGCACGTTGTGTTGCGTGGAACCCATGCAGGACCCACGCAGATCCCACTTGAGATTGCAACCAGTGACCGGATTCCCAAATGGTGTGTGGTAACTGAAGTACAAATAGCCAGCAGGGCAAGGTTTCAGGGGCCGGTCTTGATTATGTTGGATAGGTGAATAAAACCAAGTCAGCTGAGGGCATTTTCAAACACATTTATCGCAGGATAATTGCTTTAATCCCGGGATGGCATGTTCGTCTGAACGCAGTCAACAGTGATGATTATCCCAGGATAATAAAAAGATCAGGGTGTTATAAAACCCACTTCGCTGGGGTTTATAACACTGGTGTTAAACTATCCCGGGATAATGTCCATCTGAACGACTATCCCAGGATAGTCACTATCCCAGTTATTAGTGTCACAGACTGTCTAGGCATTTTCTGCCTCTCTGGTATCTAGGAGCTCATGACTGTGGGGCGATTGTATTACCACTGTCATTGTTACACAACGCATTGCAGAGCGCCAAGTTTAAATACCTGCAGAACAAAGGGATCAGTTTCTATTTTCTTTCAAATCAGAAAAATGAAGAAAATCAGATTTTCTTCAGTCCCAGAAATCTGCACTGAAGACGGACAAAAAGCAACATGGGATTGATATTCATCCCAGAGACTCTAATCACCAGGAAAAATCAATGTGCTGTTCACATGACTATCTCGGAATAAAGTTATCCAGGGATATGTCCGGGTACCACTTTGTTATCCCAGGATAATAAACACTGGAGATTATTCTAAATAACCCGGGACAGTTTGTCCATCTGAAAATGCCCTTACATGCACCTGTATCTGTGTCTGTTGCAACTTCCCCTCCTATCACAAACAGCTCATGTGGCTTTAGTGGAATCCATCCATCTGTGGAGTTCCCATTACTGGAAGACTTTAAAAACAGGATGTCTAAACACCTCTCTGGGATGGTCTAGCCACAGTTGGTCCTGCCAAAGGTCAAGGGGTTGGACTAGATGATCTTTTGAATAACCTCCCAGCCCTATAATTCTGTGGTCTTTCCTTAGAGGAAAATCTGACCTTCCTCCACTGAATTAGAGGGGGGAAAATAACCCCAAATTAGTAAATTCACTAATGAGCCACAGAGGAGGTGAGAGGAGGTGAATCAACCTCAAAACCCTGAAAGCTTGATGGCTGAGGGTTTGTAACATTATTATTATTATTATTAAGAAGGCTGCATAAGACCAAAAGGACTGTGAATTAAGAACAGCATGAACTGAATAAGCGGAGGTAGGAGTGGTGTGTCAGCATGAAGGAGCTGGACACACCTGAGTAAAATGGGATTGCTGGCATAGCTGCAAACCATGGGCCTGATTCTGTTTTTTCTATTGGTGTAAATTGGGAGTCACTCCTATGAAGTCTATACGTTTTACAGCAGGGGAAATGTAATCCAAATCAGACCCTGTCTTGGGATTTTAAATCAGCACCGTGAATTTTTCTGCAGCCACAAAACTGAGAGCATCCTACTCTGGAGTGTAGCAATAACAAGAATGGAATGTTATTAGGGGCTGCTCCTACATATCTTGTATTAAAGTAGCTAAGTGTTTAACCCATGAATAGAAGCCGCATTATCTTTGCTTTTGAAACCTCAATATAGATCACTCAACCACTCTCTCAGCAAAGAATCCCTAGAGAGACCACAACAGCAGGGAACAAAGAAAAGCAAAGAGGAACACATCTCGCAGATCTCTTTTAAACACATTTTTCATCTGACTAGAGAAGGAGCCAACTTGCCCACTGTATAAATTAACTGAAGTTAGATTACTGTGCAGCCTGGTGTCATAAGAGACTCTGGCCAGGTAACACTGCTGCTTGAAAGAGCCTTCGGTTGTGTGGCACAAAGGAAATACTGATACACAAAAGAGAGAACCTCTGTCACCTCTTTCGTAATGGGGGAATCCTCAAAAAGAGGTTACAGCCCTTAGTTACGCTTGTCATCTGTGCTCAGGTATATGAGAAAATGCTCATCATAAAGATCATTTGTTTTTAGTTTTTATTTATTTATTTATTTAATCACATTTATACCCCCACCCTTCCTGAAACAGCTCAGGGCGGCTAACAGTCTCAAGTAAAAAAAACAATGATAAAACATTTTAAAACATTCATAAAATTACAGCAATTAAAACACGACTAGGGAACATAAAAATAATTAATACAATAAATAAGGATGGAGGGGGATAAAAAACAAAAACGAATCCCCCCTCCCCCCCTCCCCAAAGGCCTGGGCGAACAGCCAGGTTTGGCAGATTCGCCGGAATGTTAAAAGTCTTGGAGCCAGGCGAGCTTCCTCCGGGAGGGAATTCCAAAGGCGCAGCCACCAAGAATGCCCTCTCCATTGTGGCCCCTCGCTTAACACGGGGGACCTCCAAGAAGGCCCCCCCGGCAGATCGAAGGAGCCACTCTGGGGCACGGAGGGCTAGGCGGTCCCTGAGGTATGAGGGGCCCAGACCGCAAAGGACTTTATAGATCAATACCAAAACCTTGAACCTGGCTCAGCTCGCTATTGGCAGCTAATGCAGAGTCCGGAGCACAGGTGTTATGTGCTCCCAACGGCCTGTCCCCAAAAGGAGCCAGACCGCCGCATTCTGCACTAGCTGCAGCCTCCGAACCAGGAACAAGGGCAGCCCCACGTAGAGTGCGTTGCAGTAGTCCAGCCTCGAGGTGACGAGGACCAAAATTGCAATTGTCAAACAGTTCATTGAGTAAAATTCCGACTGTCAAACATCTGTGGCTACTGGAGAAGCATCAGCATGTGTCTTACATGAGTCCCTTGGGCCTGCTTTTTGACCGAGTGCTACATTGGATTCAGGAGGAGGTCCTGCCCATGGGGTGGAACACATCCCATAAACTGGAGGAGTATATTTCTTTCTATATATTTAGATTTAGATCCTGCCCTATCTTAAGGACTCAGGGAAGGTAATAATTAGGGCTGCAACCATTAATCGATTAATTGAACCAATTAATTGATTAATCTGTCTAAAACTGATTAAAATTTGTCTCCCTCCAATTAATCAGTTAGCTGCCAGGTCCTCTGACAGTCCATAGTTCTGAGTCCGTAGCTCCAGGGGATGCTTTCCAGCGGAAGGCAAGTTTACCCAATGTATGCAAATTAGGCAAATCTATGTATATTTATGCAAATGTTAATCAATTAATTCATCGATTAAGTGGAAAAAGGCTTAATTGGTTAATCAACTAAAATTTCTAACTGGGTTGCAGTCCTAGTAACCATAACAACAGAATGAGCTGGAGTGCCTCAACTGCACTTGCTTCAGGAGTAGGGTTGCCACCTATGCACATTTTTAAGGAACACTTATGGTGCCAATGCAGACCCTGCAACTTGTATTTTTCATAAGAGTTCCTTAAAAATGTGCATAGGTGGCAACCCTATTCAGAAATCCTGCAGCCCTAATTGCCTGGTTCCCTAAGGCTCCGTTAAAGGGCTTGAGCAGCCAAGGTGGGGTTGGTAGGGCTAATTTGGTAGGATGATTGGTCAGGGTTGGTCAGGTGACCAAAAGCCCTGAGTACATAAGGCTGGACTGGGAGCCATGCTTGAGAGGAGAGAGCAGCATGGAAGCCAAGAGTAAGGGCTGATAGGGCAGAAGTGTCTTCAGGCAGCTGAAAAGGGCCCAAAAGGCAATCCTTGTATCAATGGAACAAGGTTGATGATTTGTTTGCTGTTTTATTTCTATGGCTGTTTTTACATGGACAGGGATGGGTGTGCTGGTGCCGTGGGTGGAGATGGGTGTGTGTCCCTTTACATGGACCCCCCCCCCCACCTCCACCCATTTCCACCCATGGGGCATCCTCCAGTTTTCTGGAGGACCCCGTGGGAGGAGATGGGTGGGTGATGGATGGAGATGGGTTCACGCACCCCCACCCATCGCCCGTGGTGTTCACATGGACGAAGACCGAGTGAACACCCATCCCCCACCCACCGACCATTTCTACAGACGCCCCCACTGGCAGAACACCCTCCCGCACACCGAGCGGGGAGGGCGAGGTCCATGCGAAAATGGCCTATAAATAGTAAGATTGTATTTGTAAAAACTGAGTCCATGGCTAGGAAGAGCCCTGGGTAGGGGAGAAGATTTCATATGGACAACTGAGAGGAAGGTGCTTGATTTAATGGGGAAACTGAGGGACAGGGAGCAAGCTGGGATGAAATTGTCACACACACACACCCCTTTGAAAAACAATAAAAACAAACAAAAACAAAACACAGCTCTCCAAAACCTATCCTGATTCCCTACCATTATAAAAAGGTCTTGTGTCGCCTTCAGAATAGGAAGTTCTGTAAAAAGTAAGTGTGGTTCCAAAAACCAAGCAAATGTCATCATGGCTATAAGTGAGAAATCTTGGATTCAAAATTTGGACCTGGTTCTCTTCTCTTACACTGGGGAAACTGGGCATAACCGCTCATCTGAAGTCATACCAGTATGAGGTTGGTATGACTGGGGAGCTTACAGCTGATGTGGAGCTGTTCTATTATAGTTGACAAGGCTAAATAGAATAAGTGATGATCCACAGTTGGGTAATCTGTTGGGTTTTCTTTTATTATTTATTTATTTATTTAAAAACTTAATACCCCACCCCTCCTGACACATCAGCTCTTTTCATCTTTAGTATCTGTGATAGAGGACAAATTGCCAACCCTGAAACGGAACTCTTATTTGTTCACTAAACTTGCACAGCAAAAACAGTGGCAATGGGTGTTTTCAAATGAGATGCTACCCCAGATGGCCACTCAGGCGCCATGGAGCTGACTGCCCCACTGAAGGTGGAGCAGCCAGATGTGTGCTCCCGTGCACCATGAAGTACCCACTCATGGTCATGCACGGAGCCATGCCAGGAAATCTGGAGTGTCCGAGTGGGGCCAGCCATCCACTTCCGTGGCCAGGGTATCCTCACTGGGAGCCGCCCGTTTGAAGCACTCCACCTGCGTGGGTGCTCTGAAGCAGCACCATTCGGTGGCCACAGTCGGACCCACCCACCCAATCACCCTGCTCATTTAAAAACACCCAATGTTAGTTTCCATCTCTGTTCCACAACCTAGTACCTTCCTGGCCGTTTCTGGAGCTGAGTTGGCCTGCTGCCCAATTTAATGCATTTCTGCTGAGACTGTAACAAGGTAGCAAGGGTGTGGGGGGCAGGGGGAGGGAAAGAGGGAACCGTTTCTGTCCCAGGGGCCACTGCAAATTAGGCCAAGCTCCAAGGGGTAGGGGTGCCTAAGGATGCACTCAGGAAGAGGAGGATCCAGATCCTGGATCTGTCCCCTATCCTTGTGTGCATGCCTTCATCTCTACTCCCTTACCTTGAGTTCAGTTTTTCAGTGTTTGGGGGATAATAATTGCAGCCAGATCCAGGAACAGGAAGGAGGTCACACAAAAATCAGCCACAGGGCACATTTTTGGTCCCCGAGCCAGAGGTTCCCTGTCCCTGGTGTAAAGGCAGGAGGCTGTGTGGTTAGATCATAACATTCATACACATATGCCACTAAACAAGGATAATCAGCTGCTCTCTGTGTACATTTGAACACATTCATTTTAGAAGCTGAATTTGGGGCCATTTTTCAGCTGTGTGCAAATCTGTTGTGTGTGCAATGCTACAGGTGCAACAACCTGTATTCACATCCACAGCAAGTGCCTTGTCATGTTTATGCCAAGAGGTTTATACATGTAAAGTTCAGGTGTAAATGTGTGTAATCTTGCATGTTCATCACAAGGAGATGCTCACAAAATCAGGCCTAAATTAGGATTTGGAATCTAAACAGTTACCTGTTTTCCTGCACAAGGTGGCATTTATAACAAGTGTTTAAATTATTACAAAAACAAGCCAAGATTTGGAAATGAAAGCAAATATTATTTGATGAAACATAGAATAATCATGTCCTAGAGGGGTTTTATTGTGCTCCTAAAACAATTCCAATTCGTTCCCATTGTCTAAGTCGGTGGTCATGATTCCAAATCTCCTGTGCGCAGAATCTGCATGGGTTCCACGTGGCTTGCACATGACACAATGTCCCCACAATGGGCACATGTGTACTGTACGCCATATGCACTGCACGTGGGAATCGGCCCCTTTGAGGCTAAATCATAGAGCGAAGCAAATTCTTCAGGAAAAACACTGATGTTACAAATCACTCCTGTATAAAATAAACAAGCTTTTACTGAACCCCATAATGCCCCTTAAGGTCAAACAAACAAAAAATGGGCAAAATTTGTTGAGCTCTGCATTCGATCCCTAAGTGACCATGAGTCATTACACTCCTTGCAACAAAAATCCTGTCTTAACAATAAATGTGAAAAACGAGAGCCACATGCACACAGATTTATACGCATCTCACTCCCAGTTCTTTATTTGCCCCCCACAGCAAGAAAACTTTCACAAGGCTGGATTTTATTGGAAATCCATGCTTGTAGATTTATGCTGGCCCTGGCCATAATTTATGACAACACATAACCAGTCCGAGATGATGCAATCCAAAATATATCAACAAGGTGATTATGAGGGGTTATAGCTCTCCTGCTCTCTAGAATGACTTTCTCTATGCAGTTGCAGTTTCAGGTGCCATTGAGAGAGATGAAATAAGAAAGAGGTTCTTGGATGATCCATCAGTATAAGATGAATTTAGGAGATGGTTTTCTTGTGCAAGAATACAAAGATGGGTCTTTGAAATTCCTACAATAGACAGCACAAAATTTGGGGGAGGGACGCACTGTAATTACACCCATGATAGACTGGATCTTTAAGGTTGGATCCTAACCCATCAAATCATTTTAAACATGCATGCCATTCCATGGAAGTCAGTGGGGCTATGACCACATTTCAACTGAGCATGTGCTTAAATGTTTTGCTAGGCAAGTGCTTTGCAAATTGTTTTGAACATCTAAAGTCTTCAAAAACTTCTTAGGCTGCTTTTACACGTGTGCGCGGTGTGGTGCAGTAAAACCATGCGCCATGTCAAAAATCCCACAGGCGGGGTTTAGACGTGACATCACACGCATGATTAGCTGCTCATGCATGCTTTAGTGCAACAGACTAAATACCCAAGGTTCTTGCTGCAGCACAACTCCAGTACTCGAGGTATTTAGTCCGTAGTGCTAAAGCATGCGCGAGCAGCTAATCATGTGCGTGACGTTGTGTCTAAACCCAGGCACAGTGCCACCCCCAGAGCACCAGGGGCACTGCCCCTACTGACCTCCCGCACCCCCAAAACTGAGCTTACCTTGTCCCCCGGGGTCCCAGTGCTGTCCACCTGTTCGGGGCCCGGCGTGATTGTGTCAAGCTGCTCCGGTGCTCCGAACTTCCTTTTACAAGCGTGTTTTAGGACTGCGCATGCGCAAGCATGTTCCTTTGTGTATGCGCAACTGTAAAGCACCGCACCTAAGTTTGGCCAGGTCACGAGGGGGAGGGGGACTCAGCTCTGCAAGGAAGGAGGAGGAGATGCTGGAGAGGGAGACCTGTAAGGGTCAAAAGTTGGCAGAATGCGTTTTGGGCAGCTAGGGAGTGCCGTTCACCGCATGTGCATAGGAAAGAACAACGCATTGCCAGGATCGCTTGGGGCAGTATTTCATGGAGCTCTATGGAGAGGCAACCGGCAGCAACAGTAACATTATATGGGCAGTAGCCCTTGGCGTCCTGTGGGCATGGATGGGTGCAGTGTGGGTGTGTGCTATTGGCTGGTGGAACAGGAACTGCAGGGGGGTAGTGGAGAGTGGGGTTTTTTTTGTGTGTAACTATTTTATTCAGTGTCTCACTCAGCGCTGGCTTTTTCTCTCATGTGTTGTGAGGGTGGGGGCTGCCTGCTGCTCCAGAGACCAGAGCATATATAAATGTGACTCCACAGGTGCCATTTTATCACTCTTCAGTTCTTGAGAGAGAGAGAGAGAGTTTGCAGTTTGCCAGTCAGCTGATGGTCATTCAAATTATGGATCACTCTTAGATTATATTTATTTATATATAATATTTTATTAATAATAATCATCTCAAGGAAGCAAGTTAGATCGTGCCAAGTCACACCAAGAGTCCATCATCAAGCCCAGCATCCTGTCCTCGAGTGCGGAGGAGACGCTGCCGAGTTCAGCCTGCCCTGTCTGGGCTCGGGCCTGCTGGGTGAGTACATTGGGGACCCGGCTGGGGCTTGGCCTTAGCTTTTGGGGGGGGGGGAGGCTCTGGGGTCTGGGGGACTTATCTTGCGGGGAGGTTATAATAAATAGTGATTATTATGGGATGATATCACATATGGTTATTAGATACAGATTGGTTCTGCCCTTTTAGTATATTTTTAGTATTTTTTAGGATATTTTAAATTAATTTTTAAATTGTGAGTAATAGTATGTTTTAATTATGAATTGTAATTGTTGATTGTGTGTGTTGTAAGCCACCCCGAGCTGCTCTGTGAGCAGGAGGGTGCTGGATAAAATTGAAATAAATAAATAAATAAATATGATTGTGCCTCAAGACATTAATTCTTATTTTTTAATTGAGTAAAGTTGAACTTGCTGCTGTGTTGTGTACTCTAACTTGAAGAAATAGACTTAAAAAACACAACTACTTCTGCTACTAGTGGTAGCAGAAGTAGCTTTTCAGCCATTTCCATTAGGTAATGCAATAGTGGTTTCCAAGTGCTAAAAATATCCTATGTTCACACTAGTAGTAGTATCTCTGCACTGCAATAACCTTTAATAAAGTAAAGGCTATTGTTGCAGAGATAGATACTACTACTAGTGTGAACAACTTGGGTTTTTCTTTTCACTTGGAAACCACTATTGCATTTTCCTAATTAAGATTGATGTGTCTTGTGTCTAAGGGTTGGTTGAAGCCAAATATTGAGCTGCTGACCTCTAATATCAAGTAGATGTTCTGAGGTGAGCAGCTGAATATTTGGCCTCTAGCTTGGTATGATCTGTGCTAGTTGCAACGCATTCTGCAAGGGATGTACTGCTGGTTTCCCTCCTCTGCTCTCCCAAGCCCAAAGCATATGCAAAAACAACAGTGGCCATTTTGTGGAGCTGGAGCCCCCACAAAATGGTTTGTTGAAGTCAGTGGTGTTCCCTTTCTTTGTTGTTCAGTGATTCCCAGTCTAAACTGCCTGCTGTCTCTGTGTTCGGTGGGGGGATCTAGGGGCTTTGATGGGAAAGGTTTCCAATCTTTGCTGCAATATTTTCTGCATTTGAAAATGGCCCTGGCCTGCCCTTTTGAAGTCTGGGCATGGGATGTTGCAGGCTTGTCTGTGAGAAGGTCATGCCACCGGTTGGTTCACTAATTAGCAGTCCTTGCAGGAAGGTTCGTTGTAGCAGCTCAGACACCTTTTAGATGGCAACAGAACCGTGTGTAGCATGTTTTCTGTTTTGGGAGAAGTGGAACTCCATGTTGCTGTTTTCGTGATGTGCAGTGCTAAGGACTTCACATAATACTGTTGGGTCAATGGCCTAAGGATTTCTGGTTTGTTTTGCTTGCTCTGTGCTTGCATGATGCACTGCTGCTTTCCTTCTCCTCCCAAGCATGAGTAGAGAGGCCATTTTGTGAATTTGTAGGTCCACTGGTAATGACTACTCCTGTCTAAAATGGTTCCTTTGCTGTTTCACTGCTGCCCACTGCTGGAAAGTAGTTTCTTGCCTCTCTGCTTGTGACTGTGCTTTTGAGAATCTTGCTTGCTGGTTTTGTGGAGAAACAGAAATGAATAGTTTGAATTTGGTTTATTCAGCCCTGCGTGTTTGGTTGTTATACAGGCCTGCAACTGGCCAGACTTTTTTAAAAAGGGCCTGTTTGCTTGGACAGGTGTTTGGCTGTCTGGGGACTGGGAGCCTACCCTAGAAAACCACAGGCAGCCAAGGAGAGCATGAAAATGAAGAGGGTTCCGAATAATGGAAAGTGATGGCATGGGGACTGGGAGAGTCTTGGACCTCTTCTTTGGCGGAGCGGTCCACAAAGAAGCAAAATTTAAAATGTCATTCAAAATGCAAACATCTAAAATAATTTGCTTCTTTTTTCTATCCAGTTTGTCTGAGTTCTGGCATGATTCCACACAGTGGCATAGCTACTGTGTCACGGGGGTGTGGGGGTGGGTGCATTTGCACCCAGGTCCTGCCCGGGGGGGGCATAGGCAGGGCCGGCCCCCTTACCTGCAGCGGCACAGTGGCGGCAGCGGGAGGAGTGAGGGAGGCGGGAGGGCGAAGGAGCCCGCGGCTGGAAAAAGAGCTCAGCAGATCTGCACTGGCTCTCCCCCACCCCGGGCTCCTCCATGCTGCGTCTCCCTCGCCCCTCCTGCTGCCGACACCGCCAGGTGAGAATGCAGCCTAAGTTCTTCTGCTGCCTCCCCTCCCTGGATTCAGTCCCTATACCTCACCTGCCTCTGCCTCCTAGTAGTGCTGCAGCAGCAGCAGCAACGGGACACAGATCGGGGAGATAAAGCTGTTTGTTTACAAACAGCTCCTGCCCATGTGCTGATCAGAAAGATGCTACCTTGTAAAGAAGGTTCTTCGAGATGGGTCCTAACAGTCTCACAACTGGGTTGTGCACGCTCACTCTATTCAAATAATAGACCACATGATGGTCTCGAGTTCCTCTATAAAAAGCACTCTCCCCCTCAGAATGACAGTTCCTTCCAACCCTTTCTAGAAATATAAGAAAAAAATTCCATGTGGGGCTGGAAGGGTGGGTGTTGTGAGAATGTTAGGAGCCATCTCAAAGAACCTTCTTTACAAGGTAGCAACCTTCTGTTCTTCTTCGAGTGGCTCCTCACATGCTATTTTTACATGGCTCTGCCGGGTGGGGAAGGTCCGTGGGCACGCCAGTGCATGGACAGGGCATGCACACAGCTGCACATGCATCCTCACTCACCCCCCACTCATCCACACCCACAGAGTAACTGCTGTTTCCCCCAGTTGCTCCATGCATGGGGATGAGTGAGGGAGAGTGAGTGGGGATGCGTGTTAGGCGGGCGTGCATGCACCCCCACACACCATGGGTGCATGCACCACATTGTTCACATAGGGCTCCCACATCCATGAACACACAGAAATCTGCATGTTCATGGGTGGGAGAGGCCCATGTAAAAAGGGCCACTTTCTCACAACTGTCTTACTTATACTATCTTAGGTAGGAATTTAGGATGTAAA
>QEPC01007559.1:6111686-6151057 GCA_003113815.1 Sphenodon punctatus | reverse complement strand
ATATGGTTCTGAGATTATTATGGCTGCTATTTCACTAACTCTTCTTAATGAAGTTATTGCTAACAGGAATACTGTCTTTAAACCCGCACCCTGTAACCAGTTCATTTGCACCCCCATATAATCAATTCACGCTGCCCTGGGGGCACAAATTAAATGGTTATGGGTGGGGGCAGCATGAACTGATTATGGGGGCAAAACTGAACTGGTGAATCAGTGTGAATTGATTATATGGGGGCAGGGGCACAAATGAACTGGTTATTGGGTGGTGGCAGCATGAACTGATTATGCAAAATAAAGCAACAATCAGAAGTAGAGTGCCCTTTCCGAAAGCCAAATTGTTGGTACGGTAATATAGCCTTCTCCACCAACCACTGCTCGAGACGCTCCAAAAGGAGTCTCACATAGAGCTTACCTACTCTAGACAGCAAGCTATTCAGCCTATAGCAAGTGGGATCTGTGATTTTACCTTTTTTAAAAATGGGTACTTTAATTTTAATTAGGGGTCCAGGAGGTGGGAACCTCATGTCCTGTACCTAAGCTGGCAAATAAAGGAGACAGAACTGCTGCCCACCATCCTGGAGCTGCCTGGAGCATTTCTGCAGTAATGCAGTCCGGTCCTGCAGCCTTATTTACTTTCAGAGTCCCAATAATCCTTTCTATTTTAGTCTCTAGGTAATCCCCTTCCTGTCCCAAAGGAGGCTCCATACACCGAACTGGAAGAGGAAGGTCATCAACCCCTATCTGGCGATCCACATATAATTCTTTGAAAAATTCCTCCCACCTTTCAGTAGATACCATGTGACAGTTGTGAGTTCCCCTAGGACTAATGATCTGGTTTAGGGAAGACCAAAACCCGGCAAGATTCTTAGTAGAAAAATCTACTGCCATTTTAGACCATTTTATCCCCAAATAGTCTGCTCTTTTTGTTCTCAATAACCTCCAATATGTTGCTTTTAGTTGACAAAATTGCTCCCTTGCACTCCATGGTATGACAAAGAATGTAGAGGAGTAAAGTCCCAAGTAGCATAATGCACTTAATAAGCTAGCTGCGTTTTGGGTGTCTGGTGTGTGTGATAGCAGCACCTCTGGACCGGTCACACCGCATGCTTGCACAAGGCACCAGCAGCACCGGCAGCAAGAAGCAACAGGCCCTGGAGGCCAGACTGGCTAAGCTCACTCCCCTCCTCCAGTAAGGCAGTGGACGCAGTCAGTCTCTCTCTGCCTGCCTTACTGCCCGCCCGGCTGCCCCTGCAGTGGAACCACTTCTGGGGAGTGGTGGTAGACGCTCGGCTGGGGAGGTTGGAAGCATTGGGAGGCCATGCTTGTCTATGGCCCCAGTTATAACTCCTAGTCACTGGATTTTGTATATTTAGAAGCTGTCAGCAGGCCCCGCCCCATCCCTTAAGCCTTGCCCCATCCCTTAAGCTCCACCCACTTTGGGTTTTCGGAGTGTGCGCATGCAAAGCACGCGCACACATGAGGGACCCATAACTGAGGTTTGAGCCCAGACCCTTCTCAACCTTGCTATACCCCTGATTTCACACCTCACCTTGCTTTCGTTGGGTGATTTCAGATGTTACGAGATCACGGTGAACCACACTGAACCACGCTGAACCCCCCCGGGGGGCCAAAGGGCCCTGAACGTCTGAACGGCGCGCGCCAGATGTTCACCACGCTGAATACCCACATGGGGTCAGGTTCAACCACGCTTCCCGGGCTAGCCGGGGGAAGGTCCCGGGAAGCGTGGTCAAACGAACCCCCACAGGGAACCAAGCAAAAGTAACGTCTGGACACCAATCCCCCAGCGGAACCAAAAAAAAAGAGCCCCAGCCGGGGACGAGGCACGCAGCATCGCTGCCAGGCAACCAGCAGCAACACAACCACCGGAGGGAGATTTAAAGCGAGAGCAGCAGCAAGCAAGCGTGGCGGGATGGAGCGAGGAGGGAAGCGGAAGAGAGCGGAGGCACAGACAGCGACAGCGGCGGGACAGGAGGCGGAGGAGGTGCAGCCAGGCCCAGCGATGCAGGCGGAGGAGGCACAGGCGCAGGAAGGGCGCACACGGGAGCACCCGACCAGGGAGGCGCCCCGGGAACAACACCCACAGCTGAAGCCGGGTCGCGCCGCCCCGGGGACAGCGGCCGGAACGGGACCACAGGAGGCACCCAGGAAAAGGGTAAGGGCACCCACCTGGAGGGGAACAGGGGGCACGGGTGAACCCCCTGTGGGGGGGGCCGGGGGGACCCCGGGCGGAGGGCAGGGGGGCAGGGGGCCCCCGAGAGGGGCCACACCCTCACCCAGCAACCAACCACCCCCTTTCCCCCCCCCAGACACGAAAGTCGGCCCGGGCGGACGAGCCCCAGGAGGAGCCCGGCCCCGCGCGCCCGGAGGCGCACCCCCAGGAGGAGGTGGAGGAGGAGCAGAGGCAGGTGCAGCAAGAGCTGGACCAGGAGGAGGAACAGCAGGGGCCCAGCCGGAGGAAGGCCTACCACAGAGGGGGACAGTGGGGCCTCCAGGAGACCCGGGACTTCATACGGATATGGGGGACCCTAGAGTACCAGCTGGAGCTCGCAATCAACCAGCGCAACGAGCATGTCTACCGGGACATCGTGCGCGACATGGAGGCGGCGGGGCACGAGCGCACTGTCAACCAGTGTCGCTCAAAGGCCAAGGAGCTCAAGAGGGGGTACAAGGCCCTCAAGGACAATAACAGCCGCTCCGGCCACGGGGCCCGCACCGCCCCCTACTACGATGCCCTGGACCGCATCCTTCACATGAAGGGCTCCATAGTTGCCCCACGCCTGGTGGGCAGCGCTGTGGTCCAGGGCAGGGAGCGGGCCGAGGTACCCCCTCCCCTCGCCGCCCGCCCGGTAGACACGAGCTCAGGGGACCCCCACCCCCAGGAGGACCACCCGGGACCCGCAGAAGCCCCAAGGCCCCCCCCCAGCAGCAGCCCGGAGACATCCCAACGCCGGGCCGGCCAGGCGGAGTCGGAGGTCGGCACCTTCACCACCCTCAGCCAGTGGTCCCAGGGGGAGCACTCCCAGGGTGAGGCGCCGGGCTCCGAAGGCTCGGAGACGGACATAGAGGGTAAGCGGGCCCCCAGGGCAGGGGGGGGCACGACCAGGGGGCCGGTGGCAGGGGCGGGGGTGGGGGCCCTGCTGCAGGGGCCACAACCAGCCCCCTTCACCCGCTCCCCCCTCTCCCGCCCGCAGGACATGGGGAGCCCCAGGACCGGGCCAGCGAGACGGTGCAGGCCCCCGCGGAGGGCACAGGAGAGCAGGTGCCGGACCCAGGTAAGGCGGGAGGGCTGGGATTGCGGGAGGGCCCCCCGGGCGCCAGCCCAGGGGGGCCTCTGGCCTCAGTGGGGGAGGGGGGGCAGGGGGCCCCGGGACCCGACCCCGCTAGGGGACAGGGCCCTGCACTGACCCACCCGCCCATTTCCACAGGGCAGCCCCCGCGCGCGGCGCCTCCGCCGGCCGCAGCCCCAGCCCAGCGGATGCGGGAGTACCGGGCGCGGGTCCGCAGGCGCAGGGAGGAGCAAGCGGAGGACATCGTCCGCAGGGCGGAGGAACAGGGGGAGCGCATGATCGCCTCCGTGGACCGCATGGAGGCGGCCATAGAGCGGTCCATGGAGAAGGCCCTGGAGACAGACCGCCGGCTGGAGGCGGAGGTGCGCCTGGAGCGGAGGCGGGAGCGCCGGGAGCACCAGCGGCAGCAGGGGCTGCTCAGGGGCCTCCGGCAGGACATACAGGGCATGGTGCGGGAGCACAGTGCAAAGATGGACAGGTCCCACGACATTGGGACCTCCCTGCTCCTGCATGCGGGCACCATGTGTGCCTACGTGATGGCCGGCGCACCTCCGGGCGCCCTGCCCGCCCAGGTCCCCATGCCGGGCCCCTCGGCGCCCCCGGGCCCAGCCCTGCCGCCCCTGGCGCCCCCCCGGCCCCAGGGCCCTCGCATGCGCCTCCCAGTGCCCCCGGGCCTCCGGAGGGTCCAGCCCCCCCGGGGCGCGACCGGGGCACCGGGCACAGCTGCCCATCCGCCGCCCGGCCCCCTGCCGGGGCCGGGACCGGCCCAGGACACGGCAGGGGACACGGACAGTGGGGGGGAGGGGAGCTCCCAGAGCTCGGTGGGCCCAAGCGGCCGCACGAGGGGTCGGCCCAGGAAACGCGGGGGGATGGTGGGAAGGGGGGGGAGGGGGAGGGCCACATGAGGGCGGGTGGTGGACGGGGTCACGGGCACGGGGGTGGGGAGGGGGCACAGGGTGATTGTGTGAACTGTGTGGGCAATAAAGTGTTGTAAAGAGACAGTTGTCCCCGGCCCGTTTGTGGGGGGGACAGGGCTGTGGGACCGCGTGTACAGGGGCATGGGCACGGAACGGGGGGTGGGGCCCCCAGGGGCGGGAAGGCCCTCACAGCGGGCCCCCCCGGGCGATGTGGGTTGCAAGGGCGTTCCGGATCCTTTTGGCATACCGGTACTCCCGGGGGTTCCCTGCGTTCACGTACAGGGGAACAGGACCGGGGGGCCGGTGGGGCTCGGGGTACTCCAGGGCCGCCCCCTCGGTCTCGCACACATTGTGCAGAACGCAGCAGGCACCGATCACCAGGGCGGAGGTGGGGACGGTGAAGTCCAGGCGGCCAGCTATACTCCTCCAGCGCTGCTTCAGGGCCCCGAAGGCACGCTCCACCACGGTCCGGCTCGCACACAGGCGGGTATTGTATACCTGCTCCGCAGGGGTGCTCGGGACAGGGTAGACCTTCATCAGCCAGCGGGTCAGGGGGTAGGCGGGGTCCCCCAGGATGCAGGGGGGCATGGGAACACCCTCGATCCACCTCATGCCCATGTCCGCGAAGTCCCCCCGGTACATGCGGGCATAGAAGGGGGAGATGGTCATGATCCTGGCGTCGTGACTCCGGCCGGAGTTGCCCGTGTAGATGTCTATGAAGCGGGCCCGGTGGTCCACCACCCCCTGCAGGTGCAGGGAGTAGTATCCGTGCCGGTTCACATACTCCAGGGCCTCCCCCGCGGCCGGGCGCAGGATCTCGATGTGTGTGCCGTCCACGGCTCCGATGCAGTTCGGGAAGCCCCCGGCCGCGAAGCCAGCCATCACAGCGCCCTGGTCCAGGAGCTGGATGGTCCTGTCGAGGAGCACGCCCTCCACAGCCTCGCACACATCCCGCACGATGCAGGCGACCGTGCTGAGCCCCACCCCGAAGTGCTGGGACACGGAGCGGCAGGAGTCGGGCGTTGCGAGGGCCCAGACCCCTATGGCCACCCGCTGGACCATGGGGATGGGCTCCCGCATGGAGGTGTGCTGCCGCTCCAGCCAGGGCGTGAGGAGCTCCGCTAGGCGCAGCAGGGTGGCCTTGCCCATCCGGAAGTGGGACCCCCACTCGGCCTCCCCCCAGTGGGCCTGGGCCCGCTCCCACCAGGCCTGGGGCCGCTCCGTGACCCATAGGCTCCGCGCTATGGGCATAGCCAGCAGCGCTGCCCGGCGGAGGGTCTGCGTTGCCCAGCGGAACCGCCTCGCGGCCCCTCGGAGCGCAGCGGGCCGGGTGAGGCTCCGGCAGGCGGCCAGCCACGCCCCCCAGGCCCGGCGCCGAGCCCTGAGCCGGGCACGGACTCTCCTGCGGGCCTGCTGGCCCCGGAGGCGCACGCCAGCCCGCAGGGCCAGGACATAGCGCAGGCGGACGGCCAGGTGCACCCTCTCGGTCAGGAGGCACAGCTGCTCAGTGTGGTCACGGTGCCACTCAGCCGCGAGCGCGAGGAACATCCAGTTCCCACCTGCCCTATCGCGCTCCATGGTGCTGGGGCCCCGGTGGGGGCTGGGAGCGCTTATGGCGGCCCGGTGCTGGTGGCTCCGCCCGGGGGTCGGCCTCGCGGGCCTGCGCGCGCCCTGTGCCGGTGCGTTCCGGCTGCTCCCGCCCCCAGCACCCCGGGCCCCCTCCCCTCGCTGTTTGTAGCGGGATGGCCTTGAAGGTGCGATTAGGCAGACAGAGAGCTCGCTGTTGTTCTCTGCAGCTGTGCCGGGCCCGCACCCCACGCCTCGCTCTGTTGTGCTACAATGTTGCGGTGCGGGCCCGTGTTCCCTGTCCCGGGGGCCGGGCCGAGCCTCTCCCGGCCCTGGGCAGTCTGTGTGCCCTCCGGGCTCCGTGTCCCATTCCCTGTTGTGCTGGACCATGGCTGGCTGCCCATCCATGGGGCTCCCGCTGTCCGGCCCCCAAGGGGCCCCCCATATCTGGGCCTTCCGCGAGACCATGTCTCTGTGCGACCTGTGGCACACCCCTGCCGTGCAGCTGCTCCTGGCCGGGCCGGGGAGCCGTGCAGGTGCCTACGAGAGCCTGAGCTCCGGGCTCCGTTACTTTGGCCATGTGGTGAGCGCCCGTGATTGCCGGCTGCATGCGGAGGCCCTGGGGCTGGCTCGTTTCCCCGAGGGGCGCATCCCGGAGGTGCTGTGCGCCCATGTGCCCTGGAGCGCCTCGGAGACCGTGTCAGCGCTGGTGGTGTGTGGTCTGGGCGCCTACTCGGAGTGCCTGGCCGAGGGTGGCCCTGCCTTGGCCGTGAGCTACTTCTCCTGTGTTCACGGGGCCCGTGGGTACCAGCGCACCCGTGGGGCGGCGTTCCAGCGGCTTCTGGAGCTGGGGCATCTTCCGTGGCCCCCTTCTGCTGCCTGCTGTGTGCCGGAGCCCTCCGCGGTGGAGATGTCATCCCTGTTGGCGGTGTGGGCGCGTGTGGATGTGCAGCTGGCCCTCACCATGCCCGATCCCTTCGAGGCCTACTACCTGATCGCCCACTACATGTCCTTGCAGGGGTACCGCCGGGGCATGCTGCACTGGCCCCACCTGGTCCACCGGGCGGGCCACCCGGGCCCTGGGGCCAGCGGGGCCCCCGGCAGCGGCCCGTGAGCCCCGCGTCGCTGGCCTGCCCCCCCCCGCGTGGTGCCCCCGTGTGGGCTCCCGCCCCGGCCCGGGGGGGGGCCTGGTCCCCGCTGGCCGCTCCCGACCTGCGGACCCCACCTCGGTGAGCTCCCGCCCGCCTCGCTGCTTGCTGCTGCCCCTGGCCGTGGTCCTGGGCCCCCTCCATCCCCGTGACTCCGTGGGTGCTGCCTGAGCGTCGCTGGTGCTGCGGAGGAGCACCGCTGGACCCGGCTGCCCTGCCTGTGCCAGCCTTTGACTGTGGGGCCCCCTTCCTCCTCCTCCTGGCGCCCCTCCGCCGGCCTCGCTGTGCTTTGGGGGCCCCCAACGTGCCTTGCTCCGGGGGTCCGCCCCCCCCCCCCGAGACTGCCTCTGTTCCTGTGGGGGCACCTCCTTGGACTGGACTGGACTGGGGTGGTGTGGGGGTGGGGGTTGCTGCTGTCTGTGCCTTGCCCCGTGGTGGTGCCCCCCCCTCCCTGCCGGTGTTCCGGGTGGGGTGTTCCGGGCGCCCCTTCCCCCCTTCCCGGCCTTTCCCTGGTGTGTGTGTGTGTGTGTGTGTGTGTGTGTGTGTGCCCGGGCGTGTGGCCGTGCATTGTGCCCCGCTGCGGGACCGCTGTGTGAGCCGGCTGTCAGCCTGTTCTCGCTCTTCCCCCCTCCCTTCCCGTTTCCCTTGTGTGGGCGTTCCCTTGTGTGCCTTGTGGCTTCGTTTGCCCTCAGTCGGCCATGTCTGTGTCCCGCCCCTGCCCGGTGCCTTGTGGGGGTTTAGCGCCCGCCGGGGGTTCGGCTGCACGTCTGTTGTGCTGCCACGGGCCGCGATGGTGCGGCCCGGTTCCGGCCCGTGGTCCCGTTCCCGGCACGTCTGTTTGGGTCGTTTTCCAACCCCCGGGCATGGTTGCGCTGTTCGCCCCCCCTGGTGGTTTGCTGTGGTGAACCGGCCGCCCGTAACGTCTGAAAGTACCCTTTGTGAACAGAGGAGAAAGTAGGTAGGAACACGGCAGAAGAGAAGGCTGCAGACAACAAGGAAACCCTTTCCCCTGTCCCCCAGTGAACCCATCTCTTCCCCTTCCTCTTCTCGTGCTCCAAAACCAAACCCTTTCCCTCCTACTTCTCCTCTGTGCTGTCCTTCTCTTCCCTTTCATTCTCTTCTGATTCGGCTTGTCACAGGACAAGGAGCTAACTCAGTCCTCCCAAGTTCTCAAGCCAGAAGGAAGGCTTGTCCCAAAGCCTACACCTTCAGAAGACTACAGGTGGCCAATGATGCCATGAAAATCGAGGATTCGAGGGTTCAGGATAAAGGTAGGTGATGGCAACGTGATCTATTTTTTTAACCTACTATGGTTAATTTGGACTCAGTGGGAAAGAGAGTGGCCGGGACCCCAGTAAGAGGGCTCTCTATCCTCTGGTGGCAGTGCTTCACACAGCAGCGTTCCCAGCATTAACTAATGTCCATCTAATGTTAACCCTGGGAACTCCTTGCTGCTGGGTTATGCCACATCACTGGCCTACCGTTGCCCTGGCTCCGCCCTTAGGCCCGCCGGCTAGGTTCAACCCACCCACTGCCCCACCAGCCTCCAAACCCACCAGCTGCCACTGTCTAAACCCCACCCGTGGGACCTTTGACGTGGTGTATGATTTTAAGGCGCGGCGCCACTCACATGTGTAAAAGCGGTCTTAGTGTGAGTTTGAACATATCTGAAAGACTGCCTCTTCCCCTGTGCATCATCATGATCCTTAAGGTAAACTGGGAGAGCCCTCTCGCAAGACCTATCACTGTACCAAGTCTGTATAGCAAGGGCATGTAGACTAGAGGTATTCTCAGTGGCTGCTCCATATCTTTGGAGCTCCCTTCCCACAGAGGGCCTGGGGCTGAGCATTTTCTGGAAGCAGCACAAGACCCTTCTATTTGATCTGGCAATTGGCAGGCGGGGATAGGGGTGTGGGGGTGTTATGTGGATTTTTAGACAATATATATTGTAACTCATTTTATATGGTATTATCCTAAATCTAAACAAATAAATCCACAGATGGTGAGTGAGTCTTTTTTTTTCTTTGTGTTTTAGGGAATGTCTGCACAAGCTTGGTGTGAATGTCTTTGCTGTTGCTGGATACAGCCTTTCTCGGGATGCTGTTCCCTAAAGCATTTGACGTTTGAGATTTGCTACCCATAAGTCCTAAGAAAGAAGTGACATGGTTGTGGCATCCTTCCTGTCTCCCTGACTGATGGATCCTTGAGAGCATGTGAGCCTGGAGACACAGCCCAGCTCAACAGAAGCCACATTCAGCTGGTTTCTCAGAAGAAGGCTGCTTTTTCAGCTGTTTTCTGATCTAGTCGGGAAACTCTGAAGAGATCAGCTTCTCCTCCTCCTGTCACAGGGCCTTTTCACACAGGCGCCCCGCACATGTGTGTGGTGGGTGGGGGTGCCTGTGTGAATGCCATCCTCAGTGCGGGGGCGCCCATAGGAACAGCTCCTGAAGTGGGTGGGTGTGTGTGCACGCTCCCCTCATCTCTACCCACCTCCACCCTTCACCCATGCACGGAGCAATGGGCTCCAATGACAGTTGCTCCGTGCGTGGAGATGGGTGTAGGGGGGTGGAGATGGGTGTAGCCTGTGGGAATGGGTGCCCACCCTCCTCCAGCCACCATGGGCGCACAACCATCCACCCACCCACCCACCATGGCCTGTTTGAAAAGGACCACAGTCTGACTGACAGTCTGTGGTCTTGTAAGTTCACTGCTTCCTAGAAGTCTAAATGGGAAATATATTCATTTCATTGGTGCTGGTGTTGTGCTGCAGAAGGAACTGAGACCTGTAGTTCTGTCTATGGTGGCAGTACTTGCAAAGTACTCCCTTGTAAGTAAGCTAAGCACATGCATTTCTGACTTCTCAACTTCATTAACGTATCCATGTCTCTCCCTATCTTCCCCAATCTGTTGTCTCCCCTCTCTTATCTCCCCTAGATCGTAAGCCCCTAAAATTTAATAGAGTACTCATGAAATGGCATAATCAGTCAGGCCCACTAAGGGAAATGTGTGTCTCTGTTTACATCTTGGTAGTTGGGGGGGTCCCCTGTCTCCCATCCCCACCATAAGTTTTGAAATAATTTTAAACATTACTTGCAATTATTATTTTATTCAACCTTTTGCATGTATATTAAGAGAGAAAATGTGTGTAGTTTTGGGGGCCTCTCACAGAGCTTAGAGAGCCTGGTACAATTGTACCTCCCATTGGCTCCCTCTCACCAGACCAGTCACCATTCACCAATGAAGAGGCCACAGAGCCTGGTAGAGAGAGAAGGTGGTGGCAACTGCAGCGCTGTTTTCCATCATCACTGTCCCATAAGGCACTGGGAAGTACAACTTAGCCATGCCCTTTTATTTTTCCCCTGTTCTTTTCCATTTACCAAGAGGACTAAAAAAAACCCACCTCGTTTCCTTTTGCATCTAATCACAGTGCTATTTGGCACAGTGGAGGAATAGGCTGAACTCTTAGATATTCTGCAGTAGGTCACTTTCACACGTTTTCCAGTCCCTCTAAGCCCTAGTAACTGAGAAGGATAATACTATGACTTTCAAGTTAATGAAAGAACATCAAAAACAAGAATTGCAGGAAGCTACGATCTATAATAATATAATCTATAATTATAATTAATATATCATATATAAATAATATACTAATCTATAATGTTAATAATCTATAATGCCCCTTTCACTTTCAGTTCTTAAAAAAAATAAAAAATTGGTAAACGCCACTTAACATGAGGCTATAGTGTGCATGAGTTTTTCTAAAAACACCAGCAAATGCCATTGCTGTAGTTTACTTGCTATGCTGAAAGATTATTACCTGAGGACCCCATCTAAGATGCACACATATACCATGTACAGATTTTGTGTGCAAACCAACCACACATTGTGTGTGCATCAAGTACAGGATATTTATTTTATATTTATTTATTTATTTAAATTTATTGGTCACCCCCTCATGCCTACGGCATCTCGGGGCGGCTTACAACACAAATAAAACAAAGACAATATTCATAAAAATCATCAATAATTAAGATATTTAAAAATAACCCCAACAACAATATAAAATCCCCCATTCCCCCTACCTACCCCACCCTCCCCTCCGAAGGCCTGGGCGAACAGTCAGGTCTTGAAAGCTCGATGGAAAGCTAGCAGACCCAGGGCCAGCCAGGCTCCCTCCGGGAGGGAGTTCCATAGTTGCGGCCCGGCCACCGAGAACGCCCTCTCCATTGTGGCCCCCCGTTTAACACGGGTGACCTCCAGAAAGGCGCCCCTGGCAGACTGAAGGGCTCGCTCTGAGGCGCAGAGGGCGAGGCGGTCCCCGAGGTATGAGGGGCCCAGACCATGTAGGGCTTTATAAATCAATGCTAACACCTTGAATCTGGCTCGGTATGCTACAGGCAGCCAGTGCAGAGTATGGAGCACTGGTGTTATGTGCTCCCACGGCCCCATCCCCGTCAGGAGACGGGCCGCCACATTCTGCACTAGCTGCAGTCTCCAAACCAGAAACAAGGGAACCCCTACGTAGAGCGCATTGCAGTAGTCTAGCCTCGAGGTGATGAAGGCATGAATGAGAGTGGCCAGGTCGGGCCCGGAGATGTATGGACACAGCCTCCGTACCAGATACAGCTGATGAAAAGCGGCTTTAGCCACCGCCTCCACCTGTCGATCCAGACGGAGGCCCAAGTCCAAAACCACCCCCAGACTCCGAACCTGCTGGGCTACAGGAGGGCAGACCCCCCCACACCACACCAGAGGAACCAACACCTCCCTCGCCCTTCCCACCACCATCACCTCCGTCGTATCGGGATTGAGCTTCACTCTGCTCTGTCACATCCAATCTGCCACGGCCTCCAAACATTGGGAGACTAACGAGACAGCAGAACCTGGATCAGTTGAAAATGAGAGGTACAGCTGAGTATCATCATCATATTGGTGACATCGCACCCCGAACCCTCTCACGATCTCCCCCAGGGGCTGCATATACACATTAAATAATAACGGAGACAGGATTGAACCCTGCGGAACACCACAGGTCAAGGCCTGGGGGCTTGATGTTTCAGCCCCCAGCACCACCCACTGGCTTCTCCCTGAGAGGAATGAGCGGAACCACCTAAGGACAGTCCTGTCCAGACCCCCCAGGTCTCGCAGCCATCTCAGCAGCAGCCCAGGGTCCACGGTATCAAAAGCGGCTGAGAGATCTAGCAGGATCAGAAATGTTGAACATCCTGCATCCATCTCCCGGCGGAGATCATCCACCAAGGCCACCAACACCATCTCAGTGCCATAGCCGGGGCGGAACCCAGACTGAAAAGGGTCAAGGAAACCGATACTGTCCAGATGTGCCTGGAGCTGCAGAGCCACTTCAATAACCTTCCCTAAAAAGGAAATATTAGAGACAGGACAGTAACCAGCGAGTGTGCCCACATCCAAAGATGGCTTCTTCAGCAGGGGGCGCACCACAGCCTCCTTGAGACTAGGTGTCAACCTCCCCTGCTGGAGGGATGCGTTGACCACACTCGCCAGCACCGTCCCCAACATCTCCCTGGAGGCTTTCACCAACCAGGATGGGCACAGATCTAATTCACAACTAGTGGCTCTAACAGACCCCAGGACATCCACTGCATAGGCGGGTGTCACTTCCTGAAACTCCTCCCAGAAAGATCGACCCAACAGTGCCTCCATAACCTCGTGCTCCTCACTTACTGCTTCCAACCTGGAGTCAAAGTTACTCTGGATCTGAGCAATCTTGTCTGCAAAGTAGGTGGCAAACTCCTCACAGTGGGCCTGGTACAAATCCCCGTCCAGGCAGAGGATATGGGTGCACCAAGCATAGAACACACTTATACCATGCAAATGGTGTGTGCATGTCCTACGTTTGGTGCATGCACATCCTACACTTGGTGTGTGTGCAGCATTCACTTGGTGCATTCACTTGGTGAACAGCTGGATGCCACTATCAAACTTGCCTCCTTTGGAAACCTCATCATTTTTCAAGGGAATGAACACCTACTGATAAGTCTGAGTGTGGAATAGCAAGGAACTGTGTTGCTATAAAAGCACCATATCAGAATGTATTATAATTTTGTTTATACATGAGTAAAGGTGTAGAATGGGAAATGTTGCCAGCTGTCAGTTGAAACTATTAGGGATGGGACTCTCAGTATTGCTGAGAACCGAGAGTAACTGATAATGGATATATCAGATTAATCCGATATCTTGGTTCTTTCTCGGTTCTTGGTAGTATCAGCTCTTTTACAATGGTTTCCCCACAATGGGGAAAACTGCAATGTTAAAAATCCAATACCGAGAGTCGATAGAAAACTGATAGAGAACCAAGAAAACCAAGAACCAATATTTTGCCAATAGTCCCATCCCCAGAAACTATAGAGCAGTAGTCCCCAATCCATGGCTCGTGAGCAACATGTTGTGTATGATGCCCTTTTGTGTTGCTCGCAACAGCTCGGTATGCAAAGCACAGAGAGAGAGAGAGAGAAAGAGAATGAACCTTGAAACCAGAAAGGAAATGATTAAAATTCACACAACACATGAAGCTCCTGGCAAGGAAGGTGTGAAGGCTGGGAGAAGTCTTGAGCGGCTGCTACAGGAAAAGACGGTGTCTTAACTATTTTTTTAAGAGACAGGTGCACTAAAGATACCAGAAATAATTTATTTTTAGTTTCGACTTATTCTATGAAGAAAATAGGAAAGAGCATAAGCATTGTCAAATTAGATGTAAAACATTAATAAGACATGCCAAGAGGGAACTTTAGAAATGACTCGCTAAAGACACAAAAAATAATAATAAAATCTTTTTCAAGTACATCAGAAGCAAGAAGCCTGCCAGACAGTTAGTTGGGCCATTAAATGACCAGGGGCTGAAAGGGGAGCTCAGGGAGAATAAGGACAATAGGACGTTGCAGAGAAGCTGAATGAATTCTTTGCTTCTGCCTTCACTGCTGAGGATGTTGAACAGATACCCATGCCGGACTGAGTCTTGTAGGCGATGAATCGGAAGAACTGTCCTAAATAAGTGTGACTCTGGAGGAGGTTCTGAAACAAATTGACAAACTGTATAGTAGCAAATCACCAGGACCAGATGGTTATTAATCCCAGAGTTCTGAAGAAACTTAAATATGAAGTTGCAGACCTATTATTGGTAATTTGTAACCTACTGCTTAAATCTGCCACTATACCAGAGGATTGAAGGGCAGCAAATCCAACACCAGTATTTAAAAAGGGCTCCAGAGGCGATCCTGGAAACTACAGATCAGTGAGCCTGGCATTGGTGCCAGGCAAACTGGTGGAATAGGGATGGGCGAACAGAACGCTGTTTGGATGTTTGGACGTTCAGTCGTTCGGTTCGAAGCCTGAGTTCGGGTTCGGCTGTTCGGTTTGGCGGAGTTCAGTTCAGCCGAACTTGGCTGAACATTCAAAAAAGTGCTATCAGTACCGAAACCGAATTTTTTTCGGTATCGGTATTTTTGGCCCTGAAACCACCCCTGGTGTCCACCCCTGGTGCCAGGAAGTCTGCTCCTCAGCTGCCTCCCCCTTCCAGTCACATTTTTCCTGCCCAAAGTCACGTTTTTCCCACCTCCGAACTCATCCGAACTTTTCCGAACTGTTCGGAAGTTTGAGTGTTTGGCTCGGTTGTCCGAACAGGCCGAGTTTGGGCTGAACTCCGAACTTCTGAACCGCGTTCGCACATCCCTATGGTGGAAATGGTTGTTAAGAACAAGATTACTGAACATATTGATAAATATAGCTTAATGGGGAGAGTCAACATGGATGGTGTAAATAAACATGTGGATAGGAGTGAACCAGTCGATATAGTGTATCTGAACTTTCAGAAGGTGTTCAGTAAGGTCCCTTGTGAGAGACTCTTGAGGAAATTAAAGAGTTATGGAATAAGAGGCAGTGTCCTATCATGGATCGGCAACTGGTTAAAAGTTAGGAAGAAAAGAGTAGGACTAAATGATCAGTTATCACAGTGAAGAAAAGTAATTAGTGGAGTGCCCCAGGGACCAGTGTTGTTTAAAATATTCATTAACAATCTGGAGAAAGGAGTAAAGAGTGAGGTGATCAAATGTGCATATAGCACAAAGTTATTCAAGGTAGTTAAAACCCAAGTGAACTGTGAAGAATTGCAGGAGGATCTTGCGAGACTGGGCATCCAAATGACAGATGAAATTTAATGTGGACAAGTGCAAAGTGATACATGTAGGGGGAAATAACCTAGACTATATGTATACAATGCTGGGTTTCTAAATTAGGAGTTTCCACTCAGGAAAGGGTGTCTTGGAGTCATTTTGGACAATACACTGAAATCTTCAGCTCAGTGTGTGGCAGCAGTCAAAGGCCTTTTTCACATGGATCTATCCCCCCTCCCCCCCCGGGTTTGTGGGCAGGTGTGCGGTGGGGGCTCAGTGCACATGCCGTGGTGGTGGGGGATGGGTGTGCACCTGTGGAAACACCATGGGTGGGGGGGGGTGCACGCTCCCAGTGCACACCCATCTCCACCCATCACCCACCCATGGAGCCATCTGACAAAATGGAGGAGGTTCTGTGGGTGGAGGTGGGTGTGCGCCCATGGGAGATGGAGCACACCCACCACCAGTGCACACCCATCCCCCCACCCAGAAGCACCATGTGAAAATGGCCAAAAAAGCAAACAGAATGTTAGGAATCATTTGGAAAGAGATAGAGAATATAACTGAAAATATTATAATGCCCCTATATAGATCTATGGTAAGACCACACCTGCAGTATTGTGTGCAGTTCTGGTCGCCCCATCTCAAAAAAGACATAGTAGACCTAAATAATGTACAGAGAAGGGCAACAAAAATGATCAAAGGTATGGAACAGCTCCCCTATGAAGAGAGGCTGGATAGGTTGGGGCTCTTCAGCTTGGAGAAGAGATGACTGAGAGGGGATATGATAGAAGTTTATAAAATCATGAGTGGTGTAGAAAACATAAATAGGGAGCAGTTATTTACCTTCCCTAAGAGTACTAGAACAAGGGGACACTCCATGAAATTAACTGGTAACAGAGTTACAACAAATAAGAAACAGTATTTTTTTCACTCAGCGCACAATAAACTTGTGGAACTTACTGCCAGAAAAAGTGATCATGGCCGATAATGTAGCTAGTTTTAAAAAGGGATTGGATAAGTTCTTGGAGGATAGGTCCATTAATGGCTATTAGCCAAGTAAGTTTGGGGAGATGGAACAACAGGGAGGGAATGGATTGCCCATTGTGACCTGTTGGGTACTTCTCCCGAGAGAAAGAGATTGGCCGCTGTTAGAGGCAGGATGCTGGGCTTGATGGACCATTGGTCTGACCCAGTATGGCACTCCTTATGTTCTTATGTACTTTATTTTATTTATTTATTTTGTTATTTACAGCTTTAAAACATAACCTATTTGTATGACTTAACTCAAAATAAAGTTGTGGTTCACCATAAACTTTGAAAAGGGGCTCACTAGAAAATGGTTGGGGACCACTGTTTTAGAGCAAGTCATTAAATATAAGACTCATCCATGGGTATTACACTTGGATCAAATGTAGCATTATAGCACATTTTCAGTTGGAGCAGGAGAAATCTTCAAGGAGCTAGAAGGGTTTGAATGTTAGATTCCTGATGGTGGGTGCTGAAGTGCATTGTCTTTTTCTCCTTTGTGTAGGCCGTGGTGCCATTATTACTTGCCCAGTTGTGAGAGTAAAATGAATCACTTGGGTACAGACATTAGACAAGCCACTGATCAGGTGAATGCGTGACCACAGAGTTGACTCAACAACCCTGGCTGCTGCATTATCCAATGGCATGCTACGTTGTGTGTACATATGGCGTTTGTAAATCACAGGCAGCCAATAACCTTGGGAACAAACTGGAGATGGTTACTAGGCTGAATCAAGAATGGATTTTATTCTTGTGAGGATTTCATGAGAATTGAGACTCCTAAGTGAGATCTTGGGAAGATCTCGCTAACGGTGTGGGATCTCACCGAGTATCTCATTTCAAAAGAAAAAAGAACTGTGCACATGCAAAATGGCCACCAAGGCCGTTCTGCGTTCTGTGCATGCACAGCCCTTTTTCAAAATGGCATCAGTGCTGACAGTGCCATTTTGGAAAGGGGCTGTGTATGTGTAGAACAGCACCAGAAGCCATTTTTGTGCATGTGCAGTTCTCCTCCCCCACCCCACCCCCCAACCCATGCTTTTTGATGAGAGTGCAGTTTCAGTTTAGTTTATTACGGAATTACCTTTCGCCATATCCAAAAACAAAATAAAACCAAATGTTAGATTATTCAAAATAAAATAAGTCCATACAGAATCAAAGACACAGAGCAAACCTCAGTTGCTCTGCAGTAACATATGTCAGTTATAAAGGGGGCATTTGACAAGCTCTTGGAGCTGACCAAGGGCAGCAATAATCAATCCATGACAACAGTACATACAATTCAAATTAGGTACACAATCTCTCTAGGTACATTAAATGATAATATACATTCTTGCTCACATTACCCTTTCTGGGGCTTGACACAGCAAAATCTTAAACCCTAAGGTAGTGACATGAGTGCTACTGGGGGATAACCTGTTACAGCCCCCGGACTCCATCTTAGCAAATCAAAGACAAGAGTCTTATACTGAGCAGACCACTAGAAAATCAGTATGTACCGCCCAGTCGAGAATGCTGCTGATTCTCAGCTCCTTCTCATTTGCCTGAATGAGCCAAGAATCATGATGCTCGTCAAGAAACACGAGAATTGCAAACTTGAGTTTTCAGTCCTAGTTAAAGTGGACTGGTAAACCGGTTCCCCTCTTCTCCAGGTTCATAGCATTGTGTGGGGCTCCGAAGTAGAAATCTATAAGAAGCTAGGCCCACATAGATGGCAGAAGGTAGTTTTCAAGATACATCTGTTGTTTCTTCTAGCCCAGGCTGCTCTGGTATTGGCAGCTTTTAAAAAGCTGCCTGTGAATCCTCAAAATCCAACATGGTTTAGAGGCCTTTCCTAGAGATAAGCATTGCTTACAATTAATTTGTGGAACTTTTCACCAGAGGATGATGTTAAGGCCAATCATGTAACTGAGTTTAAAAAGGAATGTATACGTTCTTAGAAGATAGGTGCATAATGGCTATTATTCAAGTTGGTTGGGGGACATAGGGTAATTTCAGACATGACGAGATCACAGTCAACCACCCTGCATCACAGTGGATTCAGGGCAGTAGCTGTGATCCCGTGCATGTCTGTTTGAGCCCCGCCAGATGTTCACCACAGTGAATCTCTGGCGGGGGTCAAAGCTAACCACGGTTCTGAGGATGGTGCCGGCCCCATCCCCACAACCGTGGTTAGCTTGACCACGATCTGTGATGGGCCAAAAGTAACGTCTGTTACCTTGGCCCATCATGGATCATGACCCTGACCGCAGTACGGGATCGGGTGCAGCAGCTGCATTGGCTGCTGCGCCCGTCTGTCTTGCCGAGGGCGGCTGGCTGGGGGAGCGTGGGGGGCGGGACTATGCGGCTGCACATTGTGCTGCACGGCCCCACCCCCTCTGAGATTCCCCAGTGTGATGGAAGCCGGCATGTCTAAAGAATGGTCGGCTTCATCACTGATGGATCCCAGTCCAGGGGTTCAGCGTGTTGGGCCTCCAGGCCCAGCACTTCTGAAATTACTCATAATCTCTGACTGTTGGGAGCTGGGAGTGAGCAGCAGGGAATGGATCACTCCATTATGACCTATTGTGTGCTTCTCTGAAGCGAATGATGGTGGCCACTGTTGGAGACAGGATCTGGGCTGGGTGAAGCAATGATCTGATCCAGTATGGCACTTATGTTCTTTTTCAGCAGAATTTGAGTCAGGACCAAACTTTGGGCTGCTCTTCTGTAGAAATTTTGCTTCTGCCATTAAAAAATAAAGTCATTTATCAGAAGTGGTGGTGAGGTGGCAGGGCAGGGAAATGTCAAAACCACTGAAATCTCTGAAAAATCTAGCTAGCTTGTGTTAAGAGTTATAAAACCTTTGCTCGGTGCTAACAAACCTATAAGTAGGATACCCACTAAAATCAGAAGTGACATAGGTCCAGACTGGCTGTTCCTTAATTTGCCTAGAATAGTACTATAGTCCCAAACTATTGGGACACCACTTTAATTATTTATTTATTTAGGGACACTGCATCGCCCTCCCTACAATCTATCCCTGCCCACTGAATGTCTGGCCAAATAAAAAGATCTTGTACTGCCTCCTAAAGACATACAAACTAGGGCTCAGGTGAGCCTCCAAAGGAAGGGAGTTCCAAAGCTGTGGGGCAGCCCCCGAGAATGACCCTCTGCAGGCCCGAGTCATAATATCTATCGCTGGCCCAGTTTCATACGAGGGCACCCTTGGCAGATCTTAAGGACCGCGAAGGAGCATAAGAAGAAAGGTGGTCCTTTTAGATATGCAGGGCAGGGCCCAAGCCGTTTAGAGCTTCTAGTCTCAAAGAGCAAGACGGTGACTTTAGGCACTACTTCAAACACAGTATATGCTGCTAAGCAGGTAGGGTGCAAGAGGCTGCCCCTCTTCAATTTACTGACTTTAAGAATTGAAGAGGGGGCAGTGTGTGCAGTAGCACTCTCTACCAAGGCCACAGTGGAAGTCATGAGCTGGCTGCTTTGCATTGTGAGCTGAGTGGGGAAGCACTGCTGCTTCCTGGCACTGAATCACTGTGGCTTAGTGAAGTGAAACCGACAAAGGACTGAGTGGGTTTCCCTATTCCTCTCTTGTCAGCTGTCAGGCAGGGAGCTGGGAGGGGAGCTCAGCTGGCAGTGGCACTGAATAGAGGCTTGGTGAAAATGATCAGGCTCTTTCCCTTCATCAATCTCACTAAGCCTCTAAAACTCCCCATATGGGCTGGGCTCCCTGCATGACAGCTGACCAGCAAAACCATGGAATCTTCTCCCAGGGGAATCCTTGTCCTCCTGTAGATGGGGCTTCCTCTCTGGCATTGAATTTAGAGGCTTGGTGAAATTGACTAGGCTTCCTTACCCCTCACCAGTTTTACCAAGCTTCATAGCCACTCCGTGTGGGCTGGGCTCTTGCTAGATCTACCAGAGAGTAGCACTCTAGGATCATCAACTCATTAGGAACAGGGGCATCCTTCCTGCATAGCCTATTAGAGAGGGTGCCAGCTGTGGGTCTTTCCCACTAGACAGCTGATGAAAGGGGCTGGCTGCCTAGGTCATCACCTGTTTAGTGGGAAATCCAAAACCCTTGCCTGCAGTCCTTGAAGGGAAAGGAAGCACTAGGGCTGCAATGCTCTCCTCCCTCCCCCCAGTCCCCGAGTGCTACACATGGGGAGGATTCCTGTCATTTTGCCTAGAGTGACAAAAGTCCTAAAGCTGCCCCTGGGTATTGCATAAACTGCATCAGCTGAAAAGCAGTTCCAGGAGACCTCGTGTCTCAGGTCACCACTTGGAATCTCAGTTCCTCTCCTGCTTCCTCCTTGCTCTGGAGTCATGGTGGAGATAGTTCAAAGAAGCTGTATGGGTGAGGTTTATAACTTGCTGCTGATCTGTCTTGGTAGGAAATTGCAGCGCTCCTGTGCTGGCATGGCTGCACCAGCCAGTTAAGTGGGGAATGGTAGAGCCAAGCATCTGCTGATCTGCAAGAAGTAAGCAGGCTTGTAGCCCAGCCCTGCCTGTCTTTACTCCTGTCTGTCCCCTGACCCAAAGTCTGGGTAGTTGGCACAGATGCTTAAGGAGGTTACTTGCTTGTATGGGTATATGGGCTGCCTGTGGCAGGAGGGTGGGATACAATTTTTAAAAATAAATAAATAAATAAATAAATATAGACCAAGTCACAGTCTAGCCCATTAGTTTCAGAGGGGCACAGTTTCTTCAGAAGCCCTTTGAATCAATGGGTGTTTTTAGATGGACCCAGGGGTGGCTACCCCCAGCTCTTCTCATGGGGAAGGGGGACACCCTCCTGGGGTCTGCTCTGGTGGGTTTAAATGGAGATGCCCACCACGGTGCGGAATAGAGTCTGGCTGTGCAGCACCTGCTTCCCCACACCATAGAGCTTCGGGTAGATCACCAGTCGCTTTAGGCTGCTGCCTGCAACTCTATGGCTGTTGCCGGGGCAACCCCCGGCCAGAAGCAGAGCTGCAGTGGCCTGTCAAATAATAGGCTGCCCACTGATCCACCCCTGGCTGGTGTTCCGGGTTTGGGTGGCTCACTCTGCTTGCGGTGCTCTGGGATGTGCACCTATTCTGCCTCATGCTTTTACATGGATGAACCACCCAGGGGTGCAGCAGAGCAAGTGTCTGTCTAAAGACACCAACTAGATCTTTCTCTGGCTTCAGTGGGATTTCAATTGGGCCTGGAGTTGGGTACTACTGAATGTGAGGGGTGCAAAATTTGGTCCCATATAGTGTAGGTTTTGGTTTAACAGGGCTGGCATTGCAGACCATAGCACAATATCACAAATTATAACATTTACTGGGATCAATTGCATTTGCTCAGTTACCACTGTATTACTTCTTTTTCTGTTTTGCTCTTCTTGATTGAAAGTAAACTACCTTTAAAGGAAGCTTTGAAGCAGAGCACAGCACTACGAACATTACAATAAAAACAATTTCTTTGCAAGACACTTTCCCTCTTCCATTAGTTTTGAACTGACATAGCGAGTTATCAAGTTCCTTTTGTTGTTTCTTTCTTTCTTTATTTTTTACGGTGCATTTTCTTCCTAATTACTGTAGCTTCCACAGCAAATGATAAGAACATCACAAATGGATTATACACAAACAAGAGTATGGAGGTGAGTAATGAAAAATCTTTTGTTTGCAGGTATGCAGCATTGATAATTCATCATAATTCACACAGACTAAAAAGAATGGGTGTTGTTTTTAAACTTCAAATATCAGGAAAAATCCTTCTTAATACCTTTTTTTAATTTTTCTTTTCCAGATGACCCCAGTTCTTTTCCATTTACCAAGAAGACTAAAAAAAACCAAACCACCCCATTTCCTTTTGCATCTAATAACAGTCCTATTTGCCACAATTGACAAATAGGTCTAACTCTCAGATATTCTGCAGCAGGTCACCTTCACAAGTTTTCCAGTCCCTCTCAACCTAGTAACTGAGAAGGATAATAATATGACTTTTAAGTTAATGAGAGAACATCAAAACAAGAATTGCAGAAAGCTATGATCTATAATATCTTCTTCTTACTTAAGATATGCTGCCTGCCACATGGCAAGAACAGATGGGTAATCCTTCAGTGATTATCCTGGACCACTGGCTGAAAGAAAAAGCTGTCACAACACCGAGGTTTGTGCATAAAGTGCATATACATGACATCCCCCCGCCCCATAATAAAAGGTTGTATATGATAAAAGGTTATATGCAACAAAGTGGTAATTTTTAGTGTGGCACTAACGGGAGTAAATCTTCACTTTATTCCCATAGTTTCCACACAGACACACAAAGGAATCATATGCCAAAGTTCTGAAAGTTGTTTTTTTTCTGAGAAAGAGAATACTAAAATCCAACGTTTTATTTTATACAAATTGAATATAGAGAAGGATCTTTTAAAAATATATATTGTGCTCTAATGGCCCCAAAGTAATATCTAAAAATATTTATGTTGCTACTTCATAGGTATTGTTACCAGAGTGAAAATGTACTACTTTAAAAATTCGTGACACCTCTAGAAAAAGCAACTTCAGTATATAAAAAGAAACCAGAGGGCACAGTATGCAGCATGTATAAATTCCTGAATATAACAAAACAAGCCAAAAAAATAACAATTAAAAGTTATTTCAAACGTTAACTGAGATCAGGAGCAGTACATCAGCACCATAGGGTGAAAACAGACATGACGCTAGCCACCCTTTAACCACCCTTGGTGGTTATTTATGCATGTTGCAGGGCTCCATAGGGCACCAATACAGCCCTGCAACATGCATAAATAACCACCAAGGGTAGTTAAAGGGTGGTTAGTGTCATGTCTGTTTTCACCCATAATAAAAAACACCCATGGCTTGTGGATAATAATGCTGAATTCTCTGGTGGTGTAAATGGGCTGAGCTCTCTTGATGTCAATATAATCTTCTCATTTACACTAGGAGAGTACTTGCCCTATCTGTGGGTGAAAACAGACATGACGCTAACCACCCTTTAACCACCCTTGGTGGTTATTTATGCATGTTGCAGGGTTTTTTTGGTTTCCTATTCAGCCCTGTAACATGCATAAATGACCACCAAGGGTGGTTAAAGGGTGGTTAGCGTCATGTCTGTTTTCACCCGCAGTCATCAAAGTAGTGAATATCAGCCATACAAAGATTGATCTAGAGAATGCAGTGGAAGTCAATATGGTTCTGTGCCTCTTCTCCTAGTCATGTTAAGATACATTTATTTCCCCACCCCCACTGTAAAGTATTGCAAGCTTCTGATGAAAGAATCAGTTGTCGCTTAGGAAGCTGTTAGAGCAGTGCAGTGGCATAGCATGGCTGTGGTGAGTCCAGGCTCGTGTTCCAAATATGCCCCCCATCAAGGGCAATGGGATGGGGTCTCCAGGGTGGGGGGCAGGGCTTTATTTATTTAATTTATTTATTTATCAATTGAATACTCTGCCCCTCCTGCCATCAGGCAGCCCGGGGCGGCTTACAATATAAAAACATGAATGCAGCACTGCCCCAGCCCCCGACTGAAGAGCAGCAGCGACCTCACCAGGAAAAACGTTTTAAGAGTGGGTGGGAGCCAGCAGTCCACCCCCACCCATTCAGAAGACTTCCTTTTTGGCCAGGTACTCAGGCCACTTGCAAAGGGCTACTAGGACATTTTCAGAGTGGGTGAGGGCAGAGTGCTAATCCTGCTTCCTGCGGCTCTGATAATTTCCTAGCAGCACTCAGGTCATTTGCAAAGAGCCCCTTCAGAGTCCAGACTCGAATGAGCCCCCTCACTCCATGGTAGCTATTGCTAAACCCCTGGAACAGTGGATCCCAAACCTCATGTCTGTGTGACCTCCCCATTTTCAGACTTAAAAATAACCTCATGATCCCAGGCGGCAAATAAAGCAAGACAAAGATGATAAAATATCAACTGGATTGCAACCCCACCCACAGAACACATGACCCCACCTGAAATCCTGACCCCCAGTTTGACAACCTCTGTTTTAGAAGACAGGGAAATATTTCCTTAACAGGGACATAGCTTGGCTGTGACGGACCCAGGCACAAGAAATTGGCCCCCCCCCCCCCGTGATCATCCTCTCCCCTGTCCCACCTCCTCCATCCCCCTAGCGCCTCCCCTTCCCTCCACTTGCTGCACCTGAGCACTGGAGGCTGTGGCTGTGCTGCTTGCTGCTCACTGGGTGGGCACGTGTGCCACACACTGCAAGGGCTTCCACTCTGCTCAGGCTCTGCCTAGCCGCACTGCAAGAGGACAGGATTTGTGCCCCACCCCCAGCTTGGGCCCTCCTGTCTCTATGATAACTACGCCTCTGGTCTTTAAACTGAAGCAACTCAAAGCATCTTGCAAAATATAGACCAAATATTGCAAACGCGCTTAACTTTACTGGTATGCGTGTTTTTTAATGGGCAGACGAAGTGTATGTGCACGTGCGTGTGGGCACCGTGCACAGGGGAGTGGTTCACATGAGCGGCCCCACGTACAGCCGCCCTGCCCACCTGCGCACGGGGCACCTCAGCTTTTTGCCAAAAGCCCTGTGCATGGGAGGGCTGGAGATGCGTGGGGGTTGGGTGGGTGCAGGAGTGTGCACCCCCTCCCCCACAGCATTCAGACAAGACGGGCCCCACACAGGGACAGGCAGTCCTTGCGTGGGGCTGTCTTGTTTAAAAACACCGTACGACCAGTAGTCCCATTGGCTTCTGCATAGCTCAGGTGTGAGGAAGCTTTAGCCTATGGACAAAATCCACCAGCCCATGATAGTTTGTTTTTCTTTGGCCCCCTTTCCAATTTCTGGATCTGACTTGTAGATCCAGACAGTCACTATTCTCAAGCAATGAAAGAGTGAGATGGAGATCAAGGGAAAGAAGCAGAGATGAGAGCAGCACTCAAGGACAGGGGATGGATTCATGGCATAGATCCATGACTTGAACTTTCCCCTTCTTCCCCCCATTCTCAGCACACCCATGCTACCAACTCCTATCTGATTTGTGGAACTTGTACTCATTTTCAAAGTGGCCCATAGGAGGGAAAAGGCTCTCAATACCTGCCATAGCTTGTAATGTGCTTTGAAATCACAGTCTCTGCATACATACATAAAACTAAGGCTGCATTCAGATGTGCGCTTAATTCGCACAGCAGCGGCATCGTGCGATTTAAAGCAACGCGCACTTCCGGGTTGGTGTGAATGCACCTAGTGCGCACAATTCAGCGTAATGAGAACTGTTGGAGTGCGGGTTTAAAAGCTGCTCCGAGCAGCTTTTAAAACCGCACTCCGACAGTTCGCATTCCGCTGAATTGGTGCATTCACACCAACCCGGAATTGCGCGTTGCTTTAAATCGCACGATGCCACCGCCGCTGCTGTGCGAATTAAGCGCACATCTGAATGCGCCCTAAGTTTTCAATTAAAAGAAATAAATCTATTTTTTCTGAACAACAGGTGACTACGAATATGACAGTGTGATCTAGTGCCCCTCTACAATTACTCTACAAGTTTTAAATAATTAGTTATTTGGGTCACCTTTCAAAGCTGAGATTCTAAGGATGATGCCAGAGATTTTCCCTGTGTACAAAAACTGGTAAAAGATTTGAGAAAATAAAATAGACATAAGATCCTTTAATGAGATTTCTGTACCCAATGAGAGATACCTTTTGTAGAAAATGATGTTGCTTTTCAGGAGGTATATTGTATTTTATTAATAATGGCACTGGCTGACCGCCATGGCCCAATTTAAAAGTACATGATACAAAGGAAAATTACATAAATAAAAACAAGTTGCAAGGCTGAAATATAATAAAAAAGGTTCATCATAAACTTATTTACAACACCGCTTACAGAATTCCCAGGCCATTTGGCTAGATTAGTAATTAGCTCAGGTGATCTGGCCATTGTACAGAATTGAAATAACTGCTGAGGCGAAGAATAGGGTTTGGTGATAATCCACAGGACTAGATATCTCTCTCTCCAATGCGCCATAAGTGGGCAAACAAATAGTACATGCGGTAGGTCATCAATTTGCACTAAATTACAAGAGCACAGTCTATTTTCATATAAAGTCCCATCACGCCTACCCTCCAGGACCTTGGTGGGTAATAGATCAAAATGGAGGAGAGTCAGGGCCCTGCGCAACTTGTAATCCTTCAGAAGATCTAAGTAAGGCTCATATCCCGAAGAAGGCTTGAACAATTTATAAAGCGGAGCACACCTGAGTGTCGATACATAACCAAGATCAGCCTGGATGGCCTGGTTGTCCAGCTGTTTCCTTATTAACGCCCTCCTCCCATGACTGGGCAGGGTGCTGAGCAATTCTGACGACAATCCCAGCTCATAAAGATGTCTCAACACTCTGCCATGCCATAAGTCAGGGGAAGACCATGCCCTAGTCTTCTCGTAACAGCGGCATGGAAGCCTGTCTTCAAACATCTCTTCAAGCCTGCACCAGTAATTAAGAGCTGCCATGAGGATTTTGTTCCTCATGGGCATTGCTCCAGTTTCTAGGTGTAGGAGGGATGCAGGGGTAGATTTAGGCACTCCAAGGAGTGTTCTTAAAAAACTATTTTGGGGAAGTTTAAGTGCATCTGCAGAAGCCAAACCCCAAATTTCAGCTCCATATAGTACGCAAGGTCTAGTTTTTAAATTGAACAATTTCAAAGCTGGTGCCATTAATCTTCCTCCATGCATTCTCCAAAATCTCTCTAGACCCATTAATGCCTGCGTCAGTTTTAACTTGGCATATTCAATTTGACTATGCCAGCTGCCAGAGGCAGCAAAGAGTAGGTCCAAGTATCTGTAGTCTATAACTTGTTCCAAGGGGATGCCATCAAAAGGACCAACTGTATTTAATAGAGTGTCTAGAGGCAACCAAAACTTCAGTCTTCCCATGGTTAATGGCTAGGTGCATATCCAGACAGAACTGGGCAACAACATCCAGCATCCTTCTCATACCATGGGAGAGGATGATAGCAAGACCATATCATCCGCAAATAACAGAATGGCCCACTGGTCTATCCATCACCTTGACTGGCAAAAAATGGTCACCCTTGAGGATAGACACTATGCCATTAATATAAAAATTAAATAGGAAAGGAGCAAGGATGCAGCCCTGCTTTACTTTATTGGTAACTGGAACCTGGCTGGACAAGAGACCTTCTCTGCCCAGTCTGACTCTAAGAGAGGTTTTGGTATACAAAGCTCTCACCAAATAGATTAATCTTTGATGGATATTGGTGTTATATCTTATATCCCATAAGATATTCCTATCAATTAAGTCAAAGGCTGAGCGTAGGTCAAGGAACGTCATGAAAAAAGTACCTTTCCTCACCTTAACATATTTTTCCATTAGGTGTTGGAGCATAAAGCAATGGTCAATAGTTGAATGGCCAGAGTGGAAACCCACCTGCTCCTCCGGAAAATAGTCGGCCTCTTTTGCCCAAACTTCCAATTTGAGGAGTAAATATCTGGCATACATCTTAACTACCACATTGATCAAGCTAATTGGGTGATAATTCTGAGGCAGCATTATATCCCCTTTTTTATTAATGGGTATGATAATGCTGATAGTCCAGCCAGCAGGAATCATACCACAGGTGTTAATACTATCAAATGGTTTACCAAGAACAGGAAGCCACCAGTCAACATTTTGATGGAACCAATCAGCCGGAATGCCATCGATCCCAGGTGCTTTGCGAACCTTAGCTTTATTAACTGTCTTATATCAACCAAGTCTACTGGGGGCGAACATAGAATGTCCTCTAAGACCCCCAAACACTCCTGATTAAAAATATAAATATCAGGGATCTGATTAAAAATCCCCCTTAAGTAAAACTGCCAAATCTCTGGAGCCAATAACGCCTGTGAAGGGGTAGTTCTAAAGCCAACTTTTACTATAGCCCAAAATTGAGCATGATTTCCTTGCTTTACTGCGACCGCCAAGGCTTCCCAAGCTTTCTTTTGGAAAGCCAACCTCTTGCCCTTAATTAATTTTGTATTTATCTTCTCTGCCAAATACTATTCTATAAGGAACCCTGTGGCCAAAGTAAGATGGTTTGTAACTAATCTATCCACTAGCCTAAGTTTTTTCTTTTGTCTTGCACACTCATGATCGAACCACCTGGGGGGAGGATTGATACACTTACCTCCTCGTGTCCTCAGGTTTGTAGAGGTCAAGGAGAGCCTAAAATGTTCCAGTAATTCAGAAAAGCGATTAATTATCTCATCAGGAACATTAGGTTGAAGGTCCAAGAATGCCTGCCTAGAAGCTACCAAATCATCCTTTGTATGAAGCACTAAGCTTCTCTCACCAGCACTGTTAGTCCAACACAGCTGCTGCGGTGTGACAGAAGTACAATCGCTAATCACTAGAATACCCACAGACACAGCGCTTACCTTAGATGGATTTGATAAAACATAATCCATTGCAATAGGGAGATGGTTGCTAAATCCTTCAACAAGAACCTCAAACTTTTGACATCTGTCAAAATAAAGGTCTTGAAGGAGGTATATACTAGGGATGTGCGAACACCGGGGGGTTCGGTGTTTGGCCCGTTCGGCCAAATCCAAAACCGTTCGAGTTTGGCCTGTTCGGCCTGAACGGGTTCAGGGGGGGCCGAACCTGGTCAGGCGGGGCCCCCTGGTTTTCCCTCCCCCCTCCAGGCTGCGTGGGTGGAAGGGGCGCTGGGGACCACCTCCCACCCTGGTAACTTTTTTAAAAAACCCCACCCCAGGGATCGCCCTACCTGGTGGTGCCAGAGCTCCGGTGGTGGGGGCGCTCCGGAGCGCTTCAGGTCGCTACTAAGCGACCACCAGGTAGGGCAATCCCTGGAGTGGGTTTTTAAAAAAATAAATAAATAATTTACGAGGCTGGGCAGGGTGGGTGGGGAGGTGCTCCACGGTGTCCCTTTCACTTGCGCAGCCTGGAGCGGGGGGAGAAAACTGGGTTCCTTCCTGACCCCGCCTGAACGGGTTTGGAACCCGAACTTTGTTCGGCCAGGGGGCAGTTCGGATTCGGGGTGTTCGCAAACGGGCTGAACACCCCGCGTTTGGGCCAAACCCCGAACTTCCAAACCGCATTCACACATCCCTAGTATATACCCCAATAATTCTTTATTACATTTTTGCTGTACATCCTCAAAAGAGGAGACTGCATTTGCACTGAATTTATAATCTCAATGGCACTTCCTTTATCTGTCTTGTCTATTATTCCCATTTTACAGATGGAACATTGAGTGAAGCACAGACTAAGTAACTGCCCACGGTCACATGGAAAGCTTGTGGAACTGAGCCCAGATGTCCTGAGTAATAGTCCAGCGTCCTAACTACAAGATTAAGAAAACCACCTTGCTATAACCGGTGGTGGATAGGATGGAGAAAATCAGTACTTTATATAGCTTTGTAACTGTATCAGCCCTTGATATCATTACCTATGTAAATTGGATCATAGAAATAGTACCTTACCAATCCTGAGAACAGGATTTCTCTTTAGAAATTGGTTTGTTTCAAGTCTTATCATTCATTCCTTTGTTATGAACACAAAGTTTTCATGTTGCCACCCGGCTGTACAAACTGGCTTAGTGCCATAGATCCTTCATTGATCCTCTTTTGCAAATGAGCATATTGGAGATACCTGCCCATAAAAGATTAATTTAGCTTTAGATAAAGCTCTTTATTCAGAACTTGCCAAAATGAAATATATCTGATGTCTAAATCATTTGATGTGATAGGGAGGAGATTGGTTTCTATGCTAAATTCAAATCTGTAGTTATTCTGTAGTAATAATCTTAGTATTTTTAGTGCCTCTGAAATGTGCTTTTAAAGAATCCATGAGTCAGTTTGAGTTGGAGTCCAAATAGGCAGGGAGTCCCCTATTCACCGGATGGATTGCGAAATTTTAATAGAAAAGGAATTCAGTATTTATTTCTGCTGTTTTTGTTTTCCCCTCTTTTCTCTATCACAATCCCAAATTCTGATCCACAGATCCAGCTTGCAGCTACAGCTAAAATGACATTAGTCGGCCTGCAATTGGCATGTGCCAAATCAAGGCCATCTCTGGCAGATGCACAAGAGTCCGCAAGAAACGTTGAGGGTTGTCAGTGGTCGTTTAGTCAAAAAACGTTGGTAAGGAATTGCTACCCTAATACACAGGTAAAGTATGGTCAGATTTAATTTTTAAGCATATTTCTCAGCCATTTGACAAACCTAATGTTACTTACGTGGTAGCTGCCAGATATTAAGGTCGTTTTTAAATGGACCGCGGTGGGTAGGGGGATGGATGTGTGGCTACGGTGGGTGTGTGACTGTGTGTTCCCATGGGTGAACACCCATCTCCACCCATGGAGCATTGGGCATTGGAGTCCATTGTTCCGTGCGTGGGTGGTGGGAGTAGATGGGTGGGGGTGGAGGTAGCGCGGGATTGTGCACGCATCTCCACCCATCCCCCATAACTTTCACACAGGTGCCTCCACCCATCTCCACACAGCGAAACTGCGTGGAGATGGGTGGCGGCATCTCATGTGAAAAGGGCCTAAGTCTCGTGCCAATATAAGAAACACCAGGAATCTAAAGTGAGGCTGATGCCCCTTTTTTTAAACAACAGCTGATTAAAGCATTTCTGCAATGTTACAAAGCTCTCTCAAAAGTTCACCAGCATGGTAACAAAAGGTATATTTCAAATGGATCCTCTTCAATACTTTTCATGCTGTAATTTCCAATTTTGGTTTGTTCCTTTTTGGATGTGTAATCTTTTTTGGTGCTTTCCCCTCTAGCAGTAGTTTTTATTTTCCACTTCTGTTTCTCAAAGGACACAAGCTGTTGCACTTATTTCATAATTGATCAGTGTTGCCAATATATTGGGGCGGGGGGGGGGGGGGAATAGCTAGTTGAACTCGGTTTCCTTTGATTTCTGGCTGTCTGACTCCTGTAGCAATGGTTCTCAAGAGTTGTTTATGTGGGACCTTATCAAAAGCTTTCTGGAAATCCAGGTACACTATATCTGCTGGGTCTCCCCTGTCCACATGCTTGTTTACGCCCTCAAAGAATTCCAAGAGATTAGTGAGGCATGACTTCCCTTTGCTAAATCCATGCTGACTCTTTGCCATTAAGCCATGTTTATCAATATGCCCAGTGATTCTGTTCTTAATGATAGTTTCCACCATTTTGCCCGGCACAGACGTCAAGCTTACCGGTCTGTAGTTTCCAGGATCACCTCTGGATCCCTTTTTAAATATTGGGGTTACATTTGCCACCCTCCAGTCCTCAGGTACAGTGCCAGATGCCAACGTTAGGTTACAAATTACTACTAGTAGGTTTGCAATTTCACATTTGAGTTCCTTCAGAACTCTGGGGTGAATACCATCTGGCCCTGGTGATTTGTTCGTATTAAGCTTGTCAATTTGCTCTAGAACCTCCTCCAGGGTCACGCTGATTTGTGACAGTTCATCCAATTCATCACCTACAAAGTAGGGTTCCGGCGTGGGTATCTCCCCAACATCCTCCGCAGTGAAGACCGAAGCAAAGAACTCGTTTAGCTTCTCTGCAATGTCCTTGTCCTCCCTGAGTGCCCCTTTTACTCCCTGGTCATCTAATGGCCCAACCGACTCCCTAGCAGGCTTCTTGCCTCTGATATACTTGAAAAAGGTTTTATTATTTGTTTTTGCCTCTTTAGCAAGTCTCCTTTCAAATTCTTTCTTGGCCTGCCTTATTAGCACCTTACAGTTACGTTGCCAGTGTTTATGCTCCTTTGTATTTTCCTCATTGGGGCTAGCTTTCCATTTCTTAAAGGATGCCTTTTTGGCTCTAATAGCCTCCTTTGCGTCTCCATTTAGCCACAGTGGTAGACGTTTAGTCCTCCTGCTACCTTTTTTAACTTGTGGGATGCATGTAATCTGGGCTTCCAAGATGGTGCTTTTCAACAGCCTCCATGCCTCTTGCAAACATGTAGTCCTTTCAACTGTGCCTTTTAGTTTCTTTCTAACTAGCTTCCTCATTTTGGCATAGTCTCCCTTTTTAAAGTTAAAAGCCAGTGCTGTACTTTTAATTAACTTTCTCCCTCCAGCAACTATGTCAAATTTGATTATATTATGATCGCTATTGCCTAGTGGCTCGGCCACAGTTACTCCTTGCACTAGTTCCTGTGTGCCACTTAGGACTAGATCTAAAGTAGCTCCTCCCCTCGTTGGTTCCAGAACCAATTGCTCTAAAAAGCAGTCATTTATGGCATCCAGAAATTTTACCTCCACATCCCGCCCCGAGGAGGCATTCACCCAGTCAATATTGGGGTAGTTGAAGTCACCCATTATTATTACATTCCCAGGTTTAGTAGCCTGTTTAATCTCTGTTAGCATTACATAATCAGTCTCTCTATTCTGGTCAGGGGGGCGATAGTATAGCCTCACTGCTATACTCTTCTGCTTGATACCTGGAATTTCAATTCATAGGGATTCGAGGAAAGTTTGTATCATGTAAAACTTTTATTCTACTTGCCTCAATGCTGTCCTTAACATACAGGGCCACCCCACCACCAACACAATCTCCTCTGTCCTTTTGATATATCTTGTACCCTGGTATTACAGTGTCCCATTTGTTATCCTCATCCCACCAGGTCTCTGTGATGCCTATAATGTCTAGATCTTCATTTAGCGCTATAAACTCTAATTCTTCCATCTTACTTTTTAGACTTCTAGCGTTAGCATATAGACACTTAAATGTATTCTTTTTATTCTTCTTAATGGGCACATTATAGGTAACTGAAACAGGCGCTCTGGAATCATTGTCTGTTTGTTCTCCCCCATGTTCCACCTAAAATCCCTTGCCATTTATCTTATCATCAGTCTTAAGATACTCTACTTCCTCTAAAGTAACATCCTTTGGAGATGCTACAGCCTGAACTGTGCACTCCGCAGTGCCTGTCAGCTTTCCCCCAGGTTCTAGTTTAAAAACTGCTCTATCACATTTTTAATTTTTAGCACCAGCAGCCGGGTTCCATTCTGGTTAAGGTGAAGCCCATCCCATTTGTATAGGCTCTGCTTTCCACAGAAGGCTCCCCAGTTCCTAATAAAACGAAAGCCTTCCTCCTTGTACCAAGGTCTCATCCACGCATTGAGACTCTGGAGCTCAGCCTGCCTCTGCGGTCCTGCGCGTGGAACAGGGAGCACTTCCAAGAATGCTACCCTGGAGGTTCTGGACTTCAGTCTACTTCCTAGTAGTCTAAATTTGACCTCCAGAACCTCCCTCTTACATCTACCTATGTCACTGGTGCCCACATGGACCATGACAACAGGCTCCTCCCTAGCACTCCCTAGGATTCTGTTTATGTGTTGCGTGAGGTCCACAACCTTCGCACCAGGCAGGCAAGTTACCATGCAATCCTCACGGCCACCAGCAACCCAGTTATCTACATTCCTAATAATCGAATCCCCAACTACCACAGCTGTCCTATTCCCACCCTTTTGGGCACACACCTCTGGTCATGAAGCCAACTGCCCATCTGAGCGTGGAGCAGCAGGATGTGCACTCCTGTGATCCTCAGAGCAACCACTCATGGTCATGGACGGAGCACTGCTGGGAAATCCAGAGTGCTCTGTGAGGGGCAAGCCAAATAGCTCTGTGGCAACAGGCGACCACAGAACCCCTGTCTGTGTGAACGGTTAAAACCAGCCATGCCAGCAAACAGATCTGCTGTTCATAGGCACTGTGGGTGGGGGAAGTGGCCTTTGCAAGTCACAAGAACTGGCTAGAAGCACTGGAGAGCCGAGTTCTGAGCGCCGAGGATCTATCACTTGCAAAGGCCAGCCTGGCACATTCCCACATCCCCCAAGGTTTGTGGCAGGGTGTGTGTGTGGCAGTTGTCTCTGGCCACAGTAGCCACTCTGGGAGTGATCTTTCCCACGCACTCCACCTGCGTTGGTGCTCTGTGGCAGAGCCACAGGCACCTACCCATCGCATTGCTAATTTAAAAACACCCAGAAAGAGCTCCATCCATGCCCAGGACCTCGCACCATAAGGAGGTCTATATTCATGGCCTAATTTATGCATAAGCTTCTATGATCTTTCATATAAACTCGACACCACACTGACAGAAATGGTCAGTGAAATGCACGCAGGTGGCCTTTTGTACATGAACTTCCTGATTTGCTTAAGCAGTTTCAACAACTCTGCACAAATTAGGTATGAAATTTACACACTTTCCCATGTCATTTAGAAAATCAGTTTCTCAAGTCTAGAGGAAAATTCTCTGCCAATTATAATGGTAGCATTCATCTCATAAAAACGCAGTATCATGCTGTACTGTATAATGTTGTCTGGCTCTTCTTGGTTTTATCTTTGAGCATTATGACCTTCACTGGTGAGTTTGTCAGCCAGAGATTAACAAGGAGGGATCTTCTGTGCAGTTATGTTGGAGAGCTGAGCCAGGGAAGTGGATAAAAAAAAAATAATTAAAGTAAGAAGTGTCTCTGCTAGAATCTTATGGGGGAAACACTCCTTGAGGAGGGTCTGTGAGACTTCTTGGGGGCAGGAAAGCAGCTGAGCCATAGTTAATCTGAAGGGATTTATACATTTGAGAGCAAAGGAGCTTCTGTTAAAAATGCCACTGGTAATGTGCATCTAAGGAAGGTCTTGAGGCAACAAGAGAAGGTGCAAAAAGATCCTGTTGCTGTTAAATGAAGAGTTCCCTCTCCAAAACATAATACAATACATGTGTCCTGTGCCTACTGCATTTAAATTTTCTCTTTCTTTCTACCTAAATAGGGATACTGTGCACAGAATATCTACCTTTATGATTCTTCGCTCTGAATATTATTTGTTCTTTTGCAAAAAACTTGCATGTACTAACCAGCGGAATTTGGTTCAGTAAAAGATGTCACTTTCCTACTTTGTTTGCAATCCTGACTTCACTGAAGCCAGTAACTAAACTTCAAGAGTTAGGATCAAGAACTGAAATGAATATTTTTTGGAAAACAAAAATGAGCAAACCTGTCAAATTTACCCTAATCAACAAGTAGAATAACTGGGATCCATTTTTGTTCTGTCAGATATCTGTTATGGTTATATTAAGTTGTAGTTTGGTTTTCAGCTGTATTCGTGCTATTGTGAATCCACAGTTGCTGAAAATGATGTAAACTAAAATGACCGAAAGCTCCAAATAACCAAACTAAAATAACCAAAACAGAATACTTGAAAAAACAGCTATCTGAATACCTGTTTTGGTTTTGGATGTTATTTGGAGGACTATCTAAAAATGTAAATAATCTACTACACATTTCTGCACCCTTTATCTTTTATATTTTGTGATCAACACATCAACCACACTGTAAACCTCAAATTATTTGACAATTTCAGATTGTTCTATAATGATGAATTAGCAATTCAGTATTGCAATATTTTAAGAAATAACTTATTTGATAAAAATATTCACATAACTGCACGGGACACCCAGTAAACCGTAGCCATTCTTAGGCAGCCATACAATGTCGTTTTTTGGGTATACATCCCTCCCCCATCGGGATCAATTGGCCAGACCCACCAGCATACCATTCAAATCACTCGAGCTACACCAATTTACACCAGCTCCTGATCTTGTTCAATAGCTTGTCACTTTCCAGAATGGAGCTAACCCTGAAAACTATTCTATTATTTACAACCTCTACATTTTGGGTGGCTGGTGAGCTTGTGTGATACTTAAAATAAGATAAACACACATTGGAAAGTATTATATTTGAAAAAGCTAATGTATATATTTGTGCCATATTCTGATTTCAGTTGCTTCACTAACTGAGGAATACATTTATAGTGTTGAAGTGCTTGGTTATTCATCTCTCTCTCTCTTTAAATGTTTGATAAATGTTAAATAATGTTTGAATCGCTCCATTTGTTACCTTTTAGGGCCAGATAGAGGGGCATGGAGTGGGAGTTTCATGTGTAGGGTCCTAGTCTCGTGTCCATTTCTTGAAAGCGAGCATTTTATACTTAGGAGACTTGAGTGAGCTGGGCTGTAGAAAATAAGATTACCCATTCCGATAACCTCCCTCATTCCAATTCTTCTGCCAGATGTTATGTACCTGAAGCTATAACAAAATCACCAGGATGCTGACATCTGTAGATGTGAAGAAGAGCAATAAGGATTTAAAAGCCTGTTTTTCTGGCTACATATAACTGCTGGGGAAAAGATCCATGCATTTTGCAATGCTGTGTCTTTCCCAGTCCTCATCTAGCATGCTTACCCCGTTTTCCCTTGACCCTTCATTTTAAAAAGCTTTATAGAAAGTAAGCCTCCTTGGGTCATTGATGAGTCATGCTTTCCATTAACACAAAATATCACACACTGAGTCTTGCTAAAGCTTTGGTAATTCCTCAGGTATGGAATAAAAATAAAGCATATAAAATGTGGCAGGAATGTTCTTTCTCTGTATAGTCATCATGCTAAAAAAAAAACACTCCAGCACTAGTCACAAGTGTTTCCACATTTGGATTTGGTTCCTAAAGATTGGGTATAAGATATGTGTTTAGCATTGGTGAGTGTTGGGGAACTTCAGTACCTCTCACATAATCAAGTGCCTTGTGAGCCTGTTTCAGATTTTAGGCTGCTTTCATTCTCTTATAGAACTGAAATGGTTATCTGCTGCTATCTGGTAGCCGGCTGGATTCATGGTATCTAATCTAGCAAGAACTGGTTAGAGTGGTATCCTCATTTAGTCAGTTAGCTGTTTTACTATAATACTGAATAATACCACTGATTATTTAATAATCTCTCTGTGTCAATGCATGCAATTAGGGCCATTTTCTAGCTCCATATTTTGTTGTGTGCATGTGCTAGTCATGGTAGTTGCTGGCTGAAGGAGGTCGGGATGTCCTGCAATGTGCAGGTGCTGCCTACTAGGGATGGGCGAACACAGTTTGGATGTTCGGAGTTCAGACTGAATTCGATCTGTTCGGATGTCCGAACCGAACTCTCGAACGACCGAACAGTTCGGTCGTGTTCGGAGGCAGGTAAAACATCTTTCCAGTGCTGAAAATTAGGTTTCGGTTTCAATTTCGCTATTTTTGAATGTTCAGACAAGTTCGGCCAAACCGAACTCGGCTGAACCGAACCATTGAACCTGAACTCGGGTTTCAAACCGAACGACCGAACATCTGAACCGTGTTCTGTTTGCCCATCCCTACTGGCTACTGCTGGAGCACACACACACACGTTATGCACCAATCCCTTGCACTTGGCACATGTGCACTGTTGGCTATTGTGCCAGCAGGACCTGGAGTCTACCTGCTTAGCTACAGCTGACTGGGGCTGCAGGGTTTCCCAGCTGTGTGCATTGGTGCAGCAAGGTGGGTGGTTGGTGACTGGATGGCACTGTAAGCAGTCGCTTTGTTTATGCGTAGTGCTACCACTGTTTTCTAATCCTATCAACATCTACCTAGTGTTAGCCTATGGTTGTTTGTTAGGGGCATGCAATGAGTCACTGATATTCCATAGAAATTTGACTGTTAATTTAGATTAAGATTTGGGACTCTTTCAATTATTTAAATCACTCAATTTCATTTTTGAAAAATGATTTAATTTTTGCTCCTATGCAATGTCTGTATTTTTATTTGCTGAAGAAACTTACAACCAAACTAAGCACGTGCTTAGTTTCAACTAGTTTCAGATGAAAAGAAACCGCTAACCCAGTGAAAAAGAAAGCCAAGTAGTAGCAACCCTAAATCTGAGTTGTCAGAGGTTCAGAAGCAGCACAAAGAAAAGCATCAATAGTTGCCCCGTGAATGTGGGAATTCAGTGTCATGGGTCATGCTTTACTCTGAGACAGTGGTTAAAACAAGCCCTGGAGAATTGCCAAGGGGGTGAGGAGGGTACATTTTTAAAATTCCTGCCTAGTTATCCATGGGGCCAGAAACATTAGCAAGGAAATATTTCAAAACACACACTGGCAGTGCTGTTACTAAGATTTTAGCTCTCCCCCCTGAATAAGGCTATACATGCCTTGCTGATATCATCAGAGCAGCATTTGTGAAGCCAAATAATTTCCTGGGGTGATTTAGGTCTAGTTCCTTGGGTAACATCCTCTGTTAGATGTTGCACTGCACGTAGGGCAACATTTATACGATTAAACCTGCCTTTTGTTTCCCTTCTTCTCACAGCCTGCTTTGGCCAGCTTTCCCCCACAGCACCTCGGGGGCCCTGTGCTTACTCTTCCTAACTACTCTGCTTCTCATCCCGCTCCACAAATACACACCTAGATCACCCCCTGCCCTGGCCCTTCCATGAGGCTTAGGCTCTCTGGTAATCTCAATCCTTCCTTCCAGGTACCTGTCTCCATCACTTCAGTCTCTTGTCCTCTGTCATACTCTCTCACACACCTGAGCTCTCTGATACCTTCACCCATCATTTGATTCCTATGGCCACATCTCCAGCTTCTACCTCTACTTTTCAGCCATTTTACTTTACTCCCCCGCTTCTTCCTTCACCCATTCTCGTGCTTCTCTTTGGCACCCTCCTTCATTCATGCCCCCTGCTCAATCCCTCTCTGGTCTTCCCCCAACACCTGTCTGCCTCCCCTCCTCTGTCTCCTCCTCTGATCTGTTTCCTACCTCGTTGTCTCTCCTTGGTGCTTTCCTCTTCTCATGGCCCCTGCCCATCTAGAGTTGCCATTCCTCATGGTTCGACTTTGAGACTCCCATTTGGCCTATGGGAGTCTCAAGGTCAAACTGCGAGAGAAGTGGCAACCCTATGCCCATGCCCTCTCTGCTCTCCCCCCCTCCAGTTTCTCCCTCCATTACCCACTGAATTTCTCTAACTTCCTGTTCCTAACCCCCCCTCCCTCTTTTTGCTCCCACACCTGTTTCTTCACTACCATTCTTCCACTACCTCTCTGGGGCCTTCTTCCCATGCCTTCTGCCTGCTCCTTCTGCTCCCACCCCACACCTATCTCTTCCCTCCCCTCCCCCCCATTGCCCCTCTCTGGTGCCTTGTCTTATGCCTCCTCTCTCTTTGCTCCTCTCCTCATGCCCCCACCCACTCTCTGGTGCCTCCTCCTCTATTCCCATCTGCCCTTCCCTCACCCCTCTGGTGCCCCCAGCTTTCCCTTTCCTCCTCATGCCCCCTCCCCTACCTCACATTGGCTCTCTGGTGCCCCCATCTTTCCCTTTCCTCCTCATGCCCCCTCTCCTACCCCACACTGGCTCGCTGGTGCCACCTGCCCTTCCCTCCTCATGTCCCCTCCTCTACCTCACACTGGCTCCCTGGTGCCCCCATCTGCCCTTCCCGCCTCATGCCCCC
>QEPC01007559.1:6081088-6107357 GCA_003113815.1 Sphenodon punctatus | reverse complement strand
CACTGGCTCCCTGGTGCCCCCACCTGCCCTTCCCTCCTCATGGCCCCTCCCCTACCCCACTGGCTCTCTGGTGCCCCCACCTGCCCTTCCCTCCTCATGCCCCCTCCCCTACCCCACCCCACTGGCTCTCTGGTGCCCCCACCTGTCCCTTCCCGGATCGCCTCCTGCCCGGCGCCGCCGCCCCTTTCTCTCAGAAGATGGCAGTCGCTGCTCGCGGTGTGACTAGTGAGAAGCGCGGGCGGGCTCGCTCTTGCCCCCGGCCGCTCGGAGCGCTACCTAGCGGGACCTGGGGGCCGGTGCAGAGCGCGCTGTGTGGGCGTGTGTGTCTCCCCGACGACGAGCTCATCCCCCGGGGAGGGAGCGGCTGCCTTGTCCTGTCCCCCCCCGCCCAGCGCTTGGCTGGCTGCAGCACCCCCTGCTCCTCCTCCTCCCTCCAGCCCACCACCCTCTCCTTCCTTCCCGCCCCCACCCCGGCTGGCTTGTCTGGATCGGGGCTGCTGCTCCATTGCCAGCCAGGCCTCTCCAGCAGCTCGCTCCCGCTCCTCCCCCCCCCCCTTCTCCTCCTCCTCCCGCTGCTGCTGACGTCTCGCTCTGCCTGTCTGAAAACTCCGTGCCGCGGCGGCGGATGCGGCGGCTTTGAGTGACTCCTCCGAGGAGGCAGCGGCAGCCCCGGCGAAGATGGTGACTGCTCCTTGCGCTCGCCGGCTGGCCAGGCGCTCGCACTCGGCGCTGATCGCGGCGCTCACCGTGCTGCTCCTGCAAACCCTCATCGTGTGGAATTTCAGCAGCCTGGACTCCGGGGAGGAGCAGCGGGCCAACGGCAGCCGGGAGAAGCGGGACCGGGGCAGCAGCAGCAGCAATAGCAACGACCACAGGGCGCACCAGCACCGCAAAGGACCTGCTGCTGCTGCATTCCACAACAAGGCACTGGTAGGTGCTTCCACCCACCCACCCCCACGTCCCTTTGCAGCCATCCCCCCCAGCATGGGCATTGCTGCCCGCTCCAACCTAGCAACGTTGCACCGCATCCCCCCAGCCATGCCTGCCTGCTGGCCCCTTGTACTTTGCAAATCTCCTCGGCGGCGGGTTGGTTGCATTTGAATGAACCAAGGCGATGTTAGGAAGTCGGCGAGATGCACAGAAATGTGTTTGCAGCTTCTGGTCTGCACGCTCGTTCGGGGCTGTGTTGTGGTGGCGGGTGGGAAATGTATTTTAAGAATCCCGGGGCTCTTCGGAAGAGGGTGAAGATCTGTTGCTGGTTTGTGAAGTGGGGCCAAGATGCTGAGAAGTTCACGGGTGCAGGATGGTTTTCCTAAGTGAGCTTTCAGCATCGGCAGGTCATGTACTGAGAATAGCCAGTTTGAGAGACTCTCTGAAAACTTTGCAAGGTGCTCTTTCTCTGCTGAAGTCTCTAAATTGTGATCAGAGCCAGGAAGAGTGGAGTCCTGCAAAGTTAGGATGCATTTGCTGTCGTGTCTCTGCTGACCAGTGAGGCTTTAAAAATACCATCTCTGACTCGTCTTTGAAATGGCACAATATGCCCAAGGTAAACAATTCTGGTGTGGGAAGGAGCTAGGCTAGTTGTGAATGATCGCTGACTGACACAGTTTATTTTATAAATCCGCTCCCCACCTCCCTGCTTGTTGGCTTTCTAAAGATTTCAGTACCAGCAGCAGGACTATATGCATGCTTGTTAAGCATCGTTCACACACGCACATAGAAGGGGTCTTGCCCTCCGTCTGGGCACTGCTGAGGAACTGTTTCAAACTCATAGACTTGTCACGGCCTCACGTCTCCTGTGGTGTGAAAGTGACAAAGGCACAGACAGCGCTGGAGAGGGGCTTTCTATTTCTACTCTACTGGCAGCAGGAGACATAAACCCACAGCACTAGGTTCCACTTTCCCATGTCACTCCTCTCTAGGAAAGAAGGCTGTGACTGTAAAACCACCTCGCTCTCCTGTCTCTCCCTTCAGATCTTGACTGCTCTTGCGCCCTCTCTCTTCAAGCCCTTCACCTTGAAGAGTGCAGCTTTTGTCGCTTGGTGCTATAGCTGGCAAGGGCTGTTTTCCTCTGAGGGGGCTGTGCCAGGCTCACCACAAGAATTTTCCCCAAAGAAAGTGAGCAAATCCTGAGGGGACCTAGTTATAAAGCGGTGACAATGGAAAGCCTGTAAAGACCACAGAGCCATTGTCTCTTAATTGCACAGCTGTATCAAGTGCAGCAGGTAGCCGGTGATGAAATTTAATGCAATTGTAAATTAGGTCGGAAGGTATTAAGCATCTTGAATATATTCCCTCACTTCCTCTTTTGTGTCTGTCCCCCCCCTTCCCACCGGTTTATTCTTAACTCCTTGAACCGTGAATCTTTTGCTTTTTAGAAATGTATTACTAGGAATAGCGAAAGCTACAGTTCCAGATTGCAAGTAGTCTTGTAGAGGAATAGGCACTGTGTGACTTTTCATTGATGTCCAAATGTGTCACTATGCAGACGGCATGCATGGAATGTGTCAGAATGCACCTTTTAGCATGTGTATATGTATATGGAATATTCTTCAACTCAAAAATATGCATTGAGAGTTTTGATTCCTCTTATTTCTACTAGGTGAATACGTTTTTTTGCATTGTCCAAGTTGACAAATGCACATTCCCTAGGTATTTCTGTAAAGCTGTTTACACATCAAGAAAGAGAAAGCTAGAGCTTAGAAGATTTCTTATGGATGACTTAGGGTTAAAGCTGAAACAAATACCTGCAAAAATGAATATACCTAATGAATTTTTGGTACCTGAATCGACCCAACAATATTGCAACCTGATTTGGATACCCGATGTCTCCTAAATGTGAACTTCCGGTCCTGGAATTCTGACTTTCAGTACCGGTTTATTTTTATTTATTTTTCAACTTACTTCTGATGCCTATTTTTAAATTATTATTATTTTCTGTCCTGGAAAGTTGGCTTCTAGTCCTTGAAAGTCAATTTTTGATCCTGGAAAATGGACTTCTGGTCCCGATTTTTAAAACTTTTATTTCTGGCCTGATTTTTTGGTTTTCTGACTCAATATATCTCTTGGTAATTGAAAAATCAGCACCAGAAGTTACTGATTTGGGGTATCTGTGTACCAGATTGGTACTCAGGTAACCGATGCAGGTATTACCTGCAGCTACTAAATTTAGTACCTGTTTCAGCTCTACTTTGGCTGCCGCCTGCCGCAGCTGCAAGTTTGCATGCTCTGGGATCTTCTCCTATAGTAAGAAAGCAGATTGGTGTTCTTTCTGTGTAGCTGTAATTCAGGTGGTTTTCCTGGAAAACAACACAGGACAACACAGGTAGACCCTTTTCAGCCTTCTGAAATACTAAAATTCTGCTTGCTAAATAAAGTGTCCTCCTTACTGTACCTTCACACAGTCTTATTTCTTTCATGTCATCTTTTGATTGGGATTTAACTTGCCATACTTACCGTTTTTTTCTTGGTACTCTGCCCTCTTCATCCCCCTTTTGTCTGCTCTTCTCTTAACTGCCTCTTTTTATCAAGCTGTTTTCCTCTTCGTTTTTGCCAGTGCTGGATTTCTTAATTAAAATGAAGACTTAGCTCACACTTCTCTCAGGTCCAGGAGTTCACCTGAAACAAGTTGTCCCGTAACTGCCCTTAGAATGAGACAAGCCCGACAACCAGAAGAGGGCAGGCTCATTCTGAGGTCCTGTGTAGTAAATGCCTGCTCGAAATGGTGGGCTGCAGTAGGATGTGAAGCAGGCATGTACTGGAACATGAAAGATTTAAAGCTTGCATTATTTTCTAGAAAATACAATATTGCGTCTGTCACTCATACGGCTTTGCTACCAAAAATTGCTACATAATGCACTGCCAGTCAAAATGTGGATATCGTACCAGAAAAATGACCATATGACACTCAAGGCTTCCTACAGCAGCTACTGTGAGGGGCAATGGATCTGACTTATGTAGTTAGACTAGTGGTTATGTTACCAATCACTCCTCTTTTGGATGCACATCCTATCCAGAATCTAAATTTGATTACTGAGTAATCAGGTACCTGATAGAGAAAAAATGATTTTGACTATAGTCCAGACCTGATTCAAGTAAGTTGGAGTTTCTCCATTGTTTTAATGGGAACATTACCATGTTTTGTTCTACAAACCTATATCAGGGGCCTGTGTTTAATGCTTTCCCCCCATTGATGGCAGTGAACCCCATGTGTACGTAATCTGTATGCTTCACATTGAGCAGTCCCACAATTTTATTTATTCTCTTTCTTATTGGGACCCCCCCAACTTCCCCTTCCCCCCCAAGAAACAAACACCGCTCACACAAGCAACATGCAAACTGCATGGATAAAGATCTGGTTAAACTTCTTCAAGGTGATTTAAACTTATGTTGACTAAAATATGGTGCTTGATGGAACCAGTTGGGAAAACTGGCTGCATTGCAACATCAGGAGACAAGCTAGGTATAAAAGATAGAGCAGGAACTTGCCCTTTTAATGCTCCAGAAGCTCCAGTGGAAGCTAGTTAAATTTGCTGCAGGCACAAATGGGTACCATTCTGTTGGCTTAATAGGAGTTGTAACAACTTAAAACCAGTAGTTCATTTAGATCAGTATAAAAGCATGAGTGTAAGAAAGCAATTGAGAGGAGTGAGTATTGATATATTGCAGTATTTGGGAATGGTAATAATATATTATTGATAAACAAATGTTTGCTCTTTTAGTAGTTCCACAAACCTTTTGCCTGTCTGATCCCACTTTGAGACTTAAATATAATCCAGTGACCCCAGAGAGCAAGGGTGTTTTTAGATGAGATGCTACCCCGCTTGTCCACGTAGGAGCCGTGGAGCCTGCCACCTGTCTGAAGGTGGGGAGGCCAGATGTCTGTTCCAGATGTAAGCCACGGAGCACCCACTTATGGCCATGCACGGAGCTCTACTGGGAAATCCAGAGTGCGCTTTGCGGGGCAAGTCAAATAGCTCCATGTCAACAGGCAGCTATGGAGCCCCTGTCCATACGAATGGCAGCAGCCAGTCACGCCAGCGAACAGGGTCACCACTCATGGGCACTGTGGGTGGGGGAAGCATCTGTTGCAAGTCACAACAAGTGGCCAGGAGCTCTTGGGAGCCTGGGTTCCTCAGCCCTCACGTCGGGGACACGTCACTTGCAAAGGCCAGCCTGGCGTGATTTCCCCTTCCCAACGATTTGTGGCAGGGGGAGTGCATAGGGGTTACCTCTGTGACTGTAGTGGCCACCCTGGGAGCTTCTTGTTTGAATCACTCCCCATGCACTCCACCTGAGTGAGTACTCCGTGGCAGTGCCACTCAGCGGCCACCGACCCCCAACCATCACCTTTTCCCTCATTTAAAAACACCCAAAGAAAGTCATACAAAGTGTATAAAATATTAATAAGGATCTATCAATTAGGATAACCGCTCCATCTGCAGATGCCATGACTTCACTTGGGGCTGCCCGGTTCACACGCACGCTGGATAGTGGCGGCCGCTGTTTCTCGCCCCAGGCCGGGGAGGCGCCTTGCCGCTGTCGTGCCTGTTTTTACCAATGGTGTCTATAATGGTTCTTTCTGATAAAGTCTATGAAATATAAGAAAGAGAGTTTTATTTATGCACTATAGCCTGCAGTTTTACTCTCCGATTCTGACCTCACTCGTATAAAGCAGGAGGCATCTTGTTGAAGTCAATGAAGTTATACAAATGTAATGAGAGAAAAATTGGTACCGTCCTTTCTTGTGTTCTGTTTCCAAAGTTGCACATGCTTAACAATGTGTTTGATCTAGTTTAGATTTTCCTTTTTGACTTAAGCTTCCCCGAATTTGCATTTATCAGATCGTTTTAGGATATTTTCAAAAGTTGACTGGTTTGACTACAGTAGTCCCATTACATCCAAACATCCTTAGGGCTTAACTTTTTCCAGAAAATATTCCAAGTATTGCTTTCAAAGTGCTATGAATCCCTCTGTTCAGTTTTTTGTTTAATCATGAGAGTGCAAAATGCATTTGTTACAGAGTATTTTTAGTACTCCGACTGTTAACTGGGAGCTAGTGTTAAAACACTCCTCAGTATGACCAGAGGGAACCAATAAATGACTGTCTCTGTGAAACAGTCAATAACTTGCTCACATTCTTCTCCTTCTTTAAAAGCCTCTTGTTATTAAAACATTTGTAGAAGTTTTTAGAAAGGGCTATAGTATGGTAGTTCTGTCTTCCTTAATTTACAATTTGCATACGAGATCCACAAACTTGTTATTTTCTTAGAGGGTATGTTTTGCACTTTGCTGCAGAAGGTTGGCAGGAAGAAACGTGCTGATCTTGAAACTTATTTCCAAATATCTTTTTTTAAACAATTATTTTTTTATACTATGTACAAAAAATATCCACAAGAATGAGGGAATATGGAATATATTTGATTTTACTGACATGAGCACTAACGTAAATCCAATGGGGTTTGTGAATCTACTTTTGTAGGAAAAGAAACACAAGACTTTGGACTGAGTCTTTAAGATATTTAGTGCTTCAAAGGCCCTTTTTAAACGGACCACGGTGGGAGGGGGGGGACAGGTGTGCGGCCACGGTGGGTGGAGGTGGGTGTGCGCCTGTTCCCACAGGTGCACAACCACCTACACCCATGGAGCATCGGACATTGAAGCCCATTGGTCCGTGGATGGGTGGAGATGGGTGTGGCATGGGAATGCGCACGCACCCCCACCCGTTCTCCATGGCATTCCCACGGGCGCCTCCACCCATCTCCATGCAGCGAAACTGCGTGGAGATGGATGGGGGCGTCTTGTGTGAAAAGAGCCAAAGATACATATACTGAGCAGCTGTATTTGAAAAATGTAATAATGCTGTGTTATAATAAAAATATTTCCACCTTACCTGGGCACAAGTGAATGCTAACTGCCAAGTTGGCAGGAAGAAACAATTTCAAATTGAGTTATTCTGTAACTGGGAAAAAATTTACTGTGCTGGATCCCTGGCTAGCTACAGCTGGAGCTTTCATTACTCATACACCAGTTTCCTGCAGTTGTTCCACATTTAATTAAACTACATTATGGATCTCTTTAAGGAAGCATGAATTGTATCAGGAGCACTGGCTTCAGTGGATATTTATAACAATGCATAATTTTAACAGCTATTCCGGACTATTTTGAGGAAGCTTTATGCGCTGAGCAAAAAAAATGTTATGCCATTGCTTTGTAAACAATAGGTATGCTGCCTTCTAAGGATGGTTTGATTTGATTTAAAGGTATTATCTTTGGAAGGAGCTGCAGCAGGTTTTTGCATTAAAGTAGTAAGTCTTATCACCCTTTTAAAAGGCAGCTTGTTAGTGACAGTGGAAGTGGATGGTTGGTGGATGTCTGGAGCCTATGGGAAGAATCTCGGCATCAGGGTGACTGCTGACGTGACTGTGACAACTGAACCTGTGCTGTAATCATAGCTCATAGTGTTGTAGTGGCATGCAGTTGTGTATTGAAATGGATATGCTTGCACTATTCTGTAGTGGTGTCTGCAGGGAAGAAGAGAGAACCATTGAAAGCAACATGGCATTACTTTAAAGGCATGTGTCATAAAGAACCATGGAGTTTTCACTGACACATATATGGTGGAGATGCAGAAATGCCACCATTTTGTTACTGTTCCATTGTGTTTCCGAGTGTTCTCTACTCTAGGATCAAAGCATTTCTTTAGTTGAAAAATATGCATACCTATATAGAACAACTGGTATGTTTATTTTGGGAGCCATAGTGGTTCAGTGGATAGCATGTTGGGCTTGGAACTGTGTGTCTGAAATTCAAATCTTGTTCTTGCTAAGTATCCTCGGACAGGTTGCTTCTCTCAGCCTCGGCTTCCTGTAAGATATTGTAGCGGTTTGAGGCTTAACTGATGCAATGCATGTGGAGTGGCACCTCACCATTAGATTGGTCTTATGCCCTTTCACTAGGACTCCCACAGTCTTCTCAGGACTATGCAGGTGGATGGATGGGTTGTTATGTCTTTCAACATTTTGCCTTCCAATGTCTTGGGATATTCAGAGTGCTTCAGTGAGCAGATAAAGTTGGGATATATTTGGGGAAATGAGCATCTTGGCCCTCTCTCTACTTGACTCTAAGAAAAGACAATCCCTGCAGTAGGTAGGGCTCTGAGGAGCTCTAAACTTTTCATTTTCAGGACTATTATTTTTTTCCTTCTAGACTACTAGCTCACTTGCTTGTATATGGCAAGGAACCTGGTTGGTTTTGGGTGTTATTAGACATAAAGCCATTCCGTGCTGATCGGGTATCTGGCTGTACAAATGTAACAGCAGATGTGTGTTGGGCCAGCTACCTGATAGTCTCTATCCATCAGCCATGTAGCTGTTCCTCACTTCCCTGTTTCTAGCTTGCTTGAGACTAGCCCCCCATGGCTGTATATTGCTGTCCATCTCCCTCAGAACTCCATAGAACACCGGTGCAGCTGTTGGTACAGGACTTGCAAGTAGTAAATTACCATGACCAGGAAGTGGGGCAGCACATATCTCTAGATGTAACAGCAGTAGCTATGTGTAAATAGCAGCTCCGGGCTATCCACCAGCATGCTGATTTTTGGGATCACAGCCCATATTAAGTATTTGAGACAAAGTAGTACAATGACACCCACCAGCCACCCCCTCCAGGCTGCTGGACCTTAGAACTATAGACTGAGCAAAGCAGTGAGTATATACAGTGACTGGAAACGGTGGCAAAGGGAGGGGAGGAGAAGATGAGAATGATCTGCAATTCAAAATAATAGAATAAGAGCTGCTGATGGTAAGTAAACTTAAAGCCTCCAGTAGCTGCTGTAGATCATCATTAGACTCGGTCTATAGTTCTAGTTCTAATTCTTGATTTGCCTGATGAAGGACCCGTGAGGTTCCAAAGCTTGCATACCTCCACCAAGTGGAGTTGGTCCAATAAAATATACCATTGTACTGCTTTGTCTCTATTGCCTATAGTTGGGGCCAACACGGCAACCTTACTTTCTCTACATATTAAGTATGTTTCACAAGGCATGTTTACACAAATGGACATAATGAGCGAATGTATGTTTAAACCAAAAGAGAGTTGCTGAGCTGAAAATGAGTATCGACATTATGTCTGGTAACACCCATTCTGTTCCAGGTAAATGGACAGAGTGGGTTCCTTTTGAGGCAGCCTTCCAGTACAATACTCCGTAGATTGGTTTTTTTCTCAGGTAGCAGACCTGTTCTCTCAGGTCCCATCTGCCTTTGCTCTGTAATACACACATGCTAAGCTCTACCTGGCAGTGGCTGCAAACCTCTAAGATCATTAAAAAAATCTGGCCTTCCTTACTTGATTCATTTAATGTCTTTGAATGGAAAAGAGGATAATCCATCTTGAGCTCTAGGTTTCCTTTCTTAGCAACTAATTAATGCATACAGCAAGTTGGAAAAGTCCCCACTTCCTTAAATCTCACTCCCCAAGTAACATCTCAGTCCTCGGAGGATCCAGTAAATAAAACAGCCTTGTAATATGTTCTTCCGCTCAAATGTTCCATCTAGTTTTGCCTAGGTGCGTTGGGTAGGGGATTGAATGTTGAAACTAAGGGTGAAAACAGACATGACGCTAACCACCCTTTAACCACCCTTGGTGTTTATTTATGCATGTTGCAGGGCTGTATTGGTGCCCTATGCAGCCCTGAAACATGCATAAATGACCACCAAGGGTGGTTAAAACGTGGTTAGTCTGTTTTCAGCCTAAGAGGCCCGCACAAAGACAACTTTAGCAGAAGCCTTTTCTCCTGTACCAGGGCCCTCTTGGTTTGAGCAATTTTGCAGAACACAGATGCATCAGTAAGAGAAAGTACCTTAGACAGATAGGTTCCATGCCATTTAAATTTTATAGGCTAATACCAAATTGTACTCAGAACGTGTGCTGATTGCCTATTGGTTACTATCCTACAGAATTGGTGTTAATGAATCATAGGCCCTTTCTAAATGGGCCGTGACTGGGGTGGGTGGGTCTGTGGGCACGCTGCTGCGGGGATGGTGTGGGCAGGCAGGCGCACACAGGCGCATGCCCATCCCCATGCATGGGGCTACCTGCATTGGTGGCGGTTGCTCCATGCGTGGGGATCCATGGGGTTGCAGGAGTGCACAGCCATGCACCTCCACATTTATACGGCATGCTCCCCTGCATGGACGATGGGTGTCCACACGGGAGAGCATCTTGTGTAAAAAGGGCCATAATAAGAGACTTGGCTTAGCAAGTGGCTGATGCATTTTAAACTGGCTTCAGTTTCCAACTGTATCCTTAAGTCCAGCTCTTAAGCAGAAAGGGATTTTGAATGTAAGGCCCTTTTCACATCTTACGGATTTCTGCAGGTGTGAAATATATCCAGGAAAATGCGGAAGGTCTGAATGCTCCTAATTGCGTTTATGACGGGAGCTGCCAGGTTCATGGATGCGGATTACCAGGCATCAGAATCTTACCTTTACAGTGACGGGAGTCACTGGGCATTTTTACACACATGTTAAAGTTCTGGATTTCTCAGTCTTCTGAGTTTACAATTAAGTTGTACATAAGTAAGTTCCGGATTCATTTTTCACACACACGCTGCCCTGAGGCAGTCCCTGGATGCATTCTTCACACAAACACTGCCCTGAGGCAGCCTAAAGTAGCTGCAGCTGTAGATGTGACATGCTGCCATGGAAACCAAGTGACCACAGCTGCCTGGAGCAAAGCAGTTTACGAGGAGAACTTTTTACACACACAAGTTCTGGGAGAATTTCTACACAGAAGTTCAAAGATCCGGATGTTTAAGATCTGGGTGAGTGATTTAGACACACAGAAAATTCAGGATGTAACAGCAAACATGCAGGAGAAATGTGTGTGTAAAAACACCCACTGTTTCCAGCAGTTATGGTGTGTGTGAGCACATGTGGCGTTTGCTTTGCCTTACAGGTCCTCCGAGCGCCATTTTTGCCATAGAGAATTACGCTGGCAGTCCTGCTCGAAGGATGCCAGGAAGCCCTTCACGCTGGACATCGCTGGCATGCTGCATCCAGGGATTCTGGCTGCATGATGGGATATGTATGGAGCAGGGAGGGGCTAAAATGCTCTTTCACTCACTCTCTTGGAATAATGGACTTGGACAGCCATCCCGTTGTGAATGGGCTTTTGCACAAAGGAAGCTTGGGGTAAGGTGGGAGATTAAGTGCTGTGTGATTGCCCTCTTCCTCAGTCATGATGTCACGTGCTACCGGGAACGCAGAGAAACAGCAAAGGTGTGAAAGTGGGCTAAGAAAGAGAAGCGTAAAGTAGGGTATCAGCTGCAGGAGACACCTGAACCCAGGTCTCTGCGATAACCTGAGGACATTTGATAGAAATTTAAGCAAATTGGAAGCCACGATGGATTCCCCTTGTACTTCCCGTGGGAATGTCTAGCCGGTACAACCTTCGGGGATCTTTGCCCTCTTTGAGTTCTGCATTCATGCCAATGCTATGTTTTTGATCTGCATTACCAAAGGCAACTAACAGTAATATCACTATTGCCCTTTTCACATGGGTCCCTCCCCCCCACCCCACATGTGCGTGGAGGGGGGTGCCCATATGAACGCTGCCTGCAGTGGTGTGCGGCTGGTGGGCGTCCGTGGGAATGGCGCCTGCCGTGGGTGGAGGTGCGTGTGCGCTCCACCCATCTCTACCCACCTCCACCCATCACCCACGCACAGAACAATGGGCTCCAATGCCGGTTGCTCCATGGGTGGAGATGGGTGTGCACTGGCCGCACACCCACCTCCACCCACTGCGGGTGCACAGCCATCCCCCCCCCCCCCCCCCGCAGCCCGTTTGAAAAGGGCCACTGGATGCTTGACGTTTATCCATATTTAAAGGGAGATTGCCCACTAGAGTGACTAGCCCCCAAGAACCTCCATGCTGTAAGGGGTTGACTTAGAATAAAGCTTTTGAACATATAATAATAAAACTATGTTTAAAGTGCGGTTGAGCATCAGTTTAAATTAACAAAATCAAAAATGTTTTGAGGTGATGGCTGGTGCTGCATTATCATCTTGACTTACGTTATCGCATTATATCTAGAAGAGCATGAACTTGCTTACTGTCTATGCTGTGCTGCTACTAGGATCTTAAACTCTTGGTTTGCAATCCTCACCTATCTTCACTTGCACCTCCAGACCAGTCTCATTGAAGCTATTGGGACTCCACTGGTGTAGCTGGTACTCTGCAGTAGTTGTATGGGCCTAATTTTGGAGTAAGCCCCTAAACTCTTACTCCTCAGTAGTCAAGTGGACAAGAGCAGAACTGCTGCTGAGTGCATGGTTTGAGGATTGCACCTCTGATGCTTCCTAGCTCTTAAGCATGTTTTGTCCTTAAAGGACAATGGGTGTTTTTAGACAGACAGGGTTCCCCGGTGCTGACCGTGGCAGCTTGCTTCACCCCCGGGTGGCCTGGCCGTTTAAAGGTGGCCAGCCAGATGTTGAAATGGGGCAGCCCCGCCAGCAGCACTCTGGAACATCCTGGAGCACCCCCTGCGGTGTGGGCAGGCCAAACCCAAGGCACCAACCCCAAATGGAGCAGCGGTCCATCTGATGTGTGGATCCAAGCTGCTGCTCTGCTTCCAGCTGGCTGTTGCCCCGGGCAAAACCATCGCACTGTGGACACTCTAGCTTGCAACTCTGTGGTGTGTGTGTGGGGTGCTGAGCAGGTGTGGCTGGGGAACCCACTGGGTCTGTCTGATCCTGACCCAGGTGAGGATGGGGTGGGTGGACTTGGGAGTGCTCCCCGAGAGCAGCTTTGGGGTGGGCAACTCCACGATCATCTGAAAACACCCAGTGTGAATGGATGTGCTTGTAGACTGAATTGGAGAACAAAAAGCAATGGTAGCTGCTAATGCTGTTTTTCAAAATTTTCTGGAAGTGAAAAGCTGATAGAAACTTAGGTGTGACCAGAACCTTTTTATATTGGGGTTTGACCTGAAAACAATTAAAGGCCGGATCCTGTGAGCATATCCTTTGCTTTGTTCCCATGAGGGGTCCTCTCACATAAGTAAGGATTTGCAGGATTGGGTCCTGACATGGGACAGTTAAAAATGTCTGCAAAAATGGATTCATAATGGAAATACTGAATTTGCCATCAGCGATAGCGCTATTAGTTAGCTAGCACCTGCATAATAGTGCCATAGCACAATTTTAATAAATTAAAAAGGGCAGCACAAATGACTAATCATTGCTTAACAAGGAAGGGGTGGGGAGAGAAATCAATACATTTAGTGCCTAATAATGTTGGAAAACCGTAGCATTTAACAAAGCCCATCTTAGTAAAACAAACAAATCTTTTCAGTAACAGGGAGCTAATGTATGCATTATTTAAGAACAGTATTAAAGCCAGTTTAGATTGATGGACTTTGGCTGCAGTTATCTCATTAAGCATCTTTTCTGTGGGGATCTGGGAAAAATACTTATTAATTGAGGATGTTGGATGTTTTTTCAGGCCATTGATTTGTTTGCTGTTTATTTTTTAATGTCTGATAGCTCTTTGCAGATGTACCCTTTTGGAATCAAGTACCTATTCATTTTCTTATTTTTAGCAAGGGGAGGACCAGCTGCTATACAGGAGTCATATACCAATCCCATTTTCTTATCTTGAAGCACTGCAAATGGTTACTTTACAGTGTAAAATACCCTCATTACCTGTCATTTCTTTGAGCGTATATGGAGAAATAGTTTCCTAAATGTTCTTCCCCCCCCCCCCTTCTGTTTTGAAAGCACAGTCTCCTAAGCAGAGATTTTGGATTCCTCTTATTAGTGCTAGATGATGAAGCAGGAATTGTTAGATAAGATTAGATAAAAGCAACGAGTGGGTACACTTTGCCGGTGTAGTCATACTGTGATTTTCAGGATGAACAAATAATTCCTTCCGATTTTTCTTTACTTAGCTAAGGCTAGATCTGGCTTACAGTGGAGTCAGTGGGAGTTTTACTTCTGACTTAGTCGTAGGAGCAGGACCAAGACCTTCCTTGTGCATAGGTGTTTTTTAACTTCAGCCTTTCTCGTTGATTGTGTAACACGTGTAACCACAGTTCAGGGTGACTAAGTAGGAGGTGGAAATCTGACCCATGCTGAAAGATTATTTACAAGATGTCTTAGAAGTCCCACACCTTACCCGGGGAAAGAAGGCGCTCATTGGTTGAGAGAGCTTGTCTTATTTTTCTTCTTTGAAATAGATTTCAATGGAAATGTCGTCATCTTGTCCCCTCACCTGTTTAATGTGTATATGAAGCTGCTTGGGGAGGTTGTGCGGAACTGAGGGGTCCACTGTCATCAATATATGAACGACACCCATCTGTATTTGTCATCTTCATCTGTCTCGGGCCCTTCTGTCTCCTTGCTGTCTTGGTGCTTGGCTGCTGTGGGGGATTGGATGAGGTCGAGCCGATTGAAGCTCAATCCTGACAAGACAGAGGTGATGTTAGTTGGGGGAACTGGTGATCTGAGTGAGGAGGTTTCCCCCATTATTGTAGGTGTTCGCCCTCCTTTAGTTCCATCTGTGCAGAGCCTGGGGGTGCTCCTGAATTCCCAGCTGTGTCTGACTCGCCAGGTGTTGGCTGCGGCCAAGGGCGTCTTTCGGCAACCACATCTGGTGAAGAGGCTCTGCCCATATGTCTCGGACTCCGATCTCGCCACCATCATCCATGCGTTCATCACCATGAGCCTAGACTATTGCAATGCACTCTACGTGGGACTGCCCATGGTGACAGTTTGGAAGCTGCAGCTAGTGCCTAATGCGGCAGACTGTCTCCTCACAGGGAAGGGCCATAGGGAACACGTAACACCAGTGCTCCAAGCGCTGCACTGGCTGCCTATTGTCTTCTAGACCCACTTCAAGGTGCTGGTGTTGACCTTTAAAGCCCTTCACGGTCTATGTCCTACATATTTGAGAGATCCCCTCACCCCCTGAACCCCTGGTTGGCCCTTGCGGTCATCTGGGGGCGCTCTCCTGGAAGTCCAGCGCTGTTGACGAATTCGGATGGACAGGAGGGCATTCTCGGCGGCTACACCATCACTGTAGAATTCTCTCCCAGTGGAGTTGCGCCTCAGCCCAAATCTTCTCGCCTTCCGACGAAATTGTAAGACCTGGTTCTTCCGCTAGGTATTTGGCGGGGGAGAGGCTTGTAGGATTGGGTGGGTGGTTGTTTTTTTTGCACACACTGTAAGCTTTTGTACCATTTTAATATCTATTTTAATGTTTTAATGTGTTTATATTTTTTTGTTATTTTTAGTATTTTGTAAGCTGCCCCGTCGCTTGACGTGAGAGGGGCGGGGTAGAAATACAAATATAAATAAATATTTAAAAATAGCAGTCTACCAACATTTTGCCAAAACAGGGACAAATTGCAGTCACTAACAATAACATTAATTTGTATTAATTCATGCTGTTGTAGCAGTTATTTATATTTGTTTCTGGATATTTTGAAAGCCAATAACTTACTAAGAATAAACAAACTGTGGAGCCGACCCACTGTGTGTTCCATCTGTAGATGTGAATAGGATGGGTGTGAAAGTGGTTAGGCTTCTGTGATCAGCAAATGTTGTCATGCTGTATTAAGCAAAATTGTGGCCCTTTTCACATGGACCCCGGTGGGTGGGGGGATGGGTGGGCTGTGGAGGTGGGTGGAGGTGGGTGTGCAGCCATTCCCACGGGCGCACACCCATCTCCACGCATGGAGCATCGGGCATTGGCGCCCGTTGCCCCATGCATGGGTAATGGGGGGAGGTGCGGGGAGTGCGCATGCACCCCCACCCACCGCCCACAGTGTTCCCATGGGCGCCCATCCATCTCCCCTGCACCCGCTGCGGCATTTGCATGGGCACCTCCCCCCCCCACGTGTGTGAGGGGAGGGGCGCCCATGTGAAAAGGGCCTGTGTCGTCTCCTCTCCGTCCCCCCCCACTCTCCCCCCAGTCCCTTGGCTGCATAGAGGATTAAAACGCTCATCTTCCTCTGTGGCTGCACAGTGCTGTGTAGATTTGGAGAGACACCCTACCTACCACTAGAAAGTAGGTCTTCAGAGTGTGGAGAAGGGGATGTGTTGTAGACAGAACTTTGGCTCCAGCCCTGCTGATGTCCTGGAGTTTTCAATGTCTGCAATTCCTCCACAGTAGCCATGGGCAGGGGTGGGGGAACAGTCTAAGAAATTGTCAGGCAGGGAGTGAGATTCTCTCCAGCTGCCCTCCCGACAGGGCAATAAGAAGAGGCTCCTCTAATGCTTAATACAGAGTGAGCAATCAGTATTCTAAGCATTGTTTATCATTTCTTTAGTACTTTCAGTGTTCATAGCGCTTTACCATCCCGTACCTTTGTTCACCATCACACCAGTGGGTAAAAGCAGACATGTGGCCAGTGGGACCGCTCCCTGGGCAGTCTTAGGGCTGAAAATCGTGGGTGACACAGCCCAGGTCAGGCCGGGGCACTGAACTAATGTGCCTGCATTCAGGAAGCTGTCCTGCCAGCCATACACAACAAATGTGTGGACAGCCAGCCCCACCCGCGCAATGCTTCCAGCACCCTGCCCCCCCCCCAATGATGGGCAACCATGGTGCCCAATGAGGCACAGCCATGGCTGCTAGCTGTGGTGGTCCCCAGCCCGGCCCAGCCCAGGTTGGCTATGTGAGAACAGACCCGCTATGGCCCACTTCGGCCTGCATGGGCAGCCCTTAGCATGGGGTGTGACCTTCGAAGATTTGCTAAGGTCACAGACTGGGCTAACCGCCAACACTCTCTGGGCAAACCTGGGCCAACATCTGGTGGTGCATGTTTACATGTGCTGCCGGATCATAGGCCACAGTGGACCAAAATCACGTCTGTTTTTACCCAGTCTTGTGAGGTAGGTTGTTGTTCCCATTTTATTGATGGAAAGCTGAGGCTGTGAGATAGTAACATTGAGTTTATGGCTAAAATGGGACTTGAACCGTAATCTCCCAGGTCCAAGTTCAGAACCTTATATACCAGGCTATACTGCCTCTCCATGAAGTATTGTGCTTCCTACTTGTGTAGGCCTGGCTTCTATTTTCATTTTTAAGATCATAAATCATTTTATTTAGAAAATGTTCCTCTGCCAATGTACTCAGAGTGGTGAACAACAATAAAAGTGCAAATATGTCAGTGCAATTAAAAGATGCAATTAAAGCTGTATGCAGCAAACAAAAAAAGGAGCAAAAACTAGAAAAACAGCAGCAGCATAGAAAATAAAAAACAGTCTTGAGGTGTTGCATAAAATTAGAAAGGAAAGGATGAAGATGGAGGCCAAGATGGGACAAATTCCACACTGTGGAATGCACCACGTCAGACTCCGGTTACTTACTGACGTGAGGTGTGATGATGGGTGATTCATACAGAGAGTGGTATTTACGTCTACTGTTTTAGCAATTATTTATTTATAATTCCATTTGTATGCCGCCCCCTCCTGCTACAAGCATCGGGGGGTGGTTAACATTTTAAAACATATAATAAAATTCATTAAAATCAACATTTCCCAGGATTAACTCCCCTCCCCCCCAAAAAACCCCCCAATAAAACCCCCACCCTAACCCAAACCACCCATCCCATCTCTCTTGGCAAAGGCCCGGTGAAACAGCCAGGTCTTACACTTTATACGGAAAGAGGGAAAGTCAGTGGTCAGGCAGACCTACAACAGGAGGCAGTTCCACAGCTGCAATGCAGCCACCAAGAACACCCTCCTCATGGTCGGAACCCAGAGGACCTCAAGAAGGGTGCCCCTGACTGACTGCAGAGGTCGATCCAGAATCTGGAGGGTGAGGTGGTCCTGCAGGTAGCTGTATAGGTGGTCCTGCAGGTCCAGGCTGTATAGGGCTTTAAAGGTCTACACTAACACCTTGAGTTGGGCCCGGAAGACTATCAGCAGCCAGTGAAGAGAACCGAGCACTGGAGTAATGTGCTCGCGTCAGCCTGTCCCCTTCGGGAGATGAGCTGCCGCATTCTGCACCAGCTGCTGTCTCCGGACCGTCACCAAGGGTAGCCCCATGTAGAACACGTTACGGTAGTCTAATCTTGAGATAATAAAAGCATGGATGATTGTGGCCAGGTCCGAGTCCAAGACATATGGCCTAAGCTGACGTACCAGGTGTAATTGATGAAATGCATCCTTCTCCACAGCTGCCACCTGGACATCTAGGGGGAGCTGTGGATCAAGGAGCACCCCTAGATTACGACCTGGGATAGCAGGGGAGGACGGCCCCCATCAATGATGGGGGCCGTCATTCCCACCATCACCTCCATCTTGTCAGGATTTAACTTCAAGCGGTTCGCCCTCATCCAGTCCCCCACAGCTGACAAACAGTGGGTAAGCACCGAGACTGCCGGACATGGGTCTGATGAAAATGAGAGAGATAGTTGGGTGTCATCAGCATACTGATGACACCTTACGCCAAACTCTCTAACAACCTCCCCAAAGGCTGCATATACACATTGAACAAGAGAGGGGGGACAAGATGGAACCCTGCAGGACTCCATACGTGAGGTCCTGGGGAGAAGATGAATAATCACCCAGCACCACATGCTGGGTTCTCCCGGCCAGGAAAGAGCAGAACCATTCAAAAAGAGCCCTGTTCATCCCTACCGGTCTAACAGCCGAGTCACCAACAACTCGTGATCAACGGTATTGAATGCAGCTGAGAGATCTAACAAAATCAACAGGGTTGAATGGCCCTGGTCCAACTCTTGGGAGAGGTCATCGACCAAGGCCACAAGCGCAGTCTCCATGCCATAACCCGGACGGAAACCAGGTCAAGGAAGTTGGCCCAGTCCAAATATTCCTGAAGCTGTTGAGCCACCACCCGTTCAATAAGCTTCACTAAAAAGGGAAGGTTAGAGATCCGTCAGATAGCTGGCCAGGGCGTCAACGTCCAGTTCTTGAGCAGGGGCCGCACCACCGCCTCCTTGAGGCGATCCAGCTCCCTGCCCTCCCTAAGGGAGTCATTGACTATCCCGGCCAGCAACGGCCCTAATGTCTCCCGTCTGGCCTTAGCCAGCCAGGACGGGCATGGATCTAATTCACAATAGGTGGCTCGAACAGTCCCAAGAGCATCACCCACATCTGAGGGTGACACGTCTTGAAATTCATCCCATAAAACAGGACAAGATGGGGCTTCAACTGCCTCTGGCTCAGCCACTGTTAAAAGTGCTGTGTCAAAGCTGTGGTGTATTTGAGTGATTTTATCCACAAAAAAGTTCACAAACAAGTCACAGCGAGCATTCGATAACTCTGAATCCAGGTGGAGGTAGGCTGGACTGACCAGTCCACTCACCACCCGGAACAGCTCAGCAGGTCGGGACTTAGCAGATGCAATGAGGGCAGCAAAGAAAACCTTAATTGCTGCCCGCACCGCCACAGCAGAGGTACGTAACCAGACTCTGTCGCGATCGGTCAACTTCAGTCAGAGAGTGACGCCACCGTCGCTCTAACCGTCGCCCTTCTTACTTCATATGCCACAGCTCCTCAATATGCCATGGATACCTGCGTTGTCGGCGATTGGGGAGCGGACACGTGGGAGCCACACGGTCGATGGCCTCTGGCAGCATAGAATTCCACAAGACCACGAGGTCACCGAGTGAACGACCCTTGAAGTCAGAGGAAATATCCCCTAGGGCAATCTGGAACCTTTCTGATTCCATAAGCCTTCAGGGCAAACCAACCTAACTGGTTCCGCACCCTCCCGGGGACCGACGAGTGCCAGGATAGTGGCCTGGAGGAGATAATGATCTGTCCATGACAAGGGCACTGTTGACCCCTCCCCCACTAATGGATCCCCCTCCTTAAGGCCGGTGCAAAAACTCATGTCCAGGGTATGTCCTCCAACGTGTGGGGCCCACCACTCTCTGAGACAGGCCCATGGTTGTCATGGCAGCCATGAACTCATGCTCCGCCCCTCCAAAACTGGCATCAGCATGAATATTGAAGTTTCCCAGGACTATCGCCCTGGGGGACCACAAGACCACCTCCGATACCAGTTCAGTCAGAGCGGGCAGGAAAGCTGCAGTACAGGTGGGCGTCCGGTTTATCAGCAGTTACCCTCACTCTGTCTCCGACCAAATCCAACACCAGATGGCGGCCCTCTATTCCCATGATATGTTACACAGGAAATCTCACCGACCAAGTCTCCTTAAAAATAATGGCTACACTGCCCCCCCGTTCCTCCAGCTGCGACTGATGCTGAATGGTCCGTAATACATGCAATATCGGCTGCCTAGTCCAGGATCACCTCCCAGACCGTAGTTGACTTCTTGGCAACCGACCTCACATTCATCAACATCAAACCAAGGCCAGGGGCCCTCTGATCAGCGATCACCACCTGACCGGGGACTATTGATCGAGACGGATACAAAGCATCTGTCCCGTCTCACTGATCTAATTCGCCTCCTGGAAGGACCATAATTCCCTCGGCCCATCACGACTCCTATTGCTGCAGACCCCCCCGGTTCGCCCTCCCAACCCATCTACACCCTCCCCCCACGCAGCACACACGGACTGTGGTGCACATGGTGCTGTGGCCTGTGTAAAAAGGGCCTGTGTGTGATGTTCAGCAAGGTGTATACAGCCAAAGTTTCAATAGGGGTCTCTTTATGAGGCATTTCAGCTTTTGGTCGCTCCTCTTCAGAGCCTTGTGGACTAGGTTCCCACAAAAGCTGACTTCTTTTAGAGGTTCGGGTGCTGAGAAAACCAAGCCAAAACCAAGTGTTTGAGTATCCACAAACAAAGGTGATCAAAATAAAGAGAATATTTGGCCTTTTTGTGCCTCTGTTTCTACATCTATAGCATGAGTATAATTGCACTTATTGTACAGTGTTGTGTGTGTTCTAAATATCAGTGTTTGTGAGCTCCACCTATAAGGATTCTGAGCCAGCTCCTCATCTGGTGTAAACTGGCATTGATCTGCTGAATGCTATAGCTCCGTTGATATCTGTACAGCTGTTCCAGTCTTCACCAACTGAGGATTCTGGCTTTGCAAATGTAATTATTGTTATAATAATATCATTAAACAAGTAATGATCAATTTTCTTTTTTTCTTTCTTTTTAATTTGAAATGAGGAAATTATTTCCTCTTGGATCAGTGCAAGTAATTTACATTGTGTACAGAAATGACCCACATGGAAACTATAATTACTTGTTCATATGGTCCCATCTGTGTGCTACAAGGAAAGTAGAAAGAACTTTGTCTTGAAGAGTCTCCAGTCTAAACAGTGAAAAAGACTAACATGACAATCCTCACCCATTAAAGTCAATGGAAGTTTTGTCATTGACTTGAAAATGTGGAGGAGTTATGTCCTAAACATAATTGAAGTCCTATGTCCTGCTCAAAATGATTTGAAGTAATACAACTAAGCTCTTATTCAGCTTCCGCTGAATGCAAATAACTACTCATATGCTTAAAATTAGGTATGTGGTTAAGTCGCTATGTATAGTGGCGGCTTAATCAGAGAGAGAAGATCATATTCCTTTCTGATAGCAGTCATAAAATAACCTTTCTGACTTTATCCTGTTGTGTCAAGTGCTAAAAGGGTCACTAAGGGACGCTTATCATGTGGCTTCTTATTTTTAGAGAAGATTAGTGGATTCCTCTGAAGGGCTGCCTATTTATACTGTAAATACGATTGGCTTTTTTAGTAATGGAATAAAAAACTTTAGAGTAATAGGCATGATTTCAGTAATGCAACTTTCCAGAGAAATCAAGGGCTTCCGCTAACATAGTAACACTGCTGTGATTGAGGTCTTAACCTTGGTGCCCCACTGCCCCCCCTCTGTGTGTGCTATTTTCATGTTACTCTGTACTCGGTTATATTAGGAGAAAAAACTAGTGAATTGGGTCCTTTTATAGTTTTAAAATAAGTTTTAAGGAACAGGATGACACTACAGAGTTTTAGTTACAGCAAGGTATGAGTCCATGGGTAGTCATTTAACTTTTAATTGCAGCTTTTGCTTTCTCTTCAAATGTACGTTTTTCCATTTAGGAATACTATTGCATCAAGAGTATGGGCATAAACGCATGGAGCATGCCCTCTGCATTTCAGGTTTGAAGCACAGAGGACAGTCCATTTTTCTTAATACTGGTCCCTGTGACCCCTACGGTGGTGCTACAGAGGCTGCAGGGGACCATCATTTAGGAGGGGCTCCTCTCCCTCTGCTACTGTTTTCTGTTGTTGTTGTTGTTGTTATAAGCATTTGTTTGGCATTTGGATTTCATGGTAGCTGGAGGGACAGGCAGAGCTGCTGCCCAGGAGCTGTCCCTCTCCTAATGGTTTGGATATTTTGCTTTCTGAATGCCTAAGACTGTTGCTGTTTTGTTCTTGTTTCATTTTAATTTTCATGGTTTCTGCTTTTTCAGGGTTGAGAGGGTTAGGTTTTTTTTACCCCATGTCACCCACTTTGCTCAGGTGACAACATGTCATTAGCAGAAGATCAGGGGATGCTGCCAAATTTTTATCTGCATCAGACTGAATTAGCTGGCCTGTTGCTCCCCTCTTTCCATTGCACACACTTCACAAGTAGATAAGTAATTCTAAAAGGTTTAATTTCGAGGTGCCCTTCGGTCTGATGTATTACTAGGTCTCAGACCCACTTGCCTGAAGCCCTCTTAGCTGACGTGTCTCACACCAGCGTCTCACACCACATGCTGGCAATTGAGCATGCCTTTTAGAGGAACCCCACAGTGTTCCTGATGGATTTAGTTCTTTTGTTGTTCCCCACAGAGCAGAGTGTTTCTCCATAAGCCCACGATATACCTGTAGCAGCAATGTGCTAAATGGCTGCATGGTCATTTATGAACACCACAAACTGTGTCTTCCTGCAAAGATTGCCTGCTATTTCGGACTTCTTAGTGTAAAAAAATTGTGCAGCCCCCTCCTCCGCAAAAACCCATTACTGAAGTAATAAGTAATTCATGATGAAAAAAATATATAAAGTTAGATGAAAAATAATACATTTTTTTCATGCAAAAAGCCAAATTTTCTAATGTCGGTGTCCAGAGGTAGGCATCTAAATCCATATTTAGCCCTCTAACTGCATAGATGTAGCTGTTTAAAGGTGGCTTTAGGCCTGTAGATTGTTAGTTAAATGTCTTAGGTAGATATGTAGATGTTGAAGTATAAGAACAGAAGTAGTTCCATACTGGGTCAGACCAATAGACCCTCAATCCCAGCATCCTGTCTCTGATAGTGGCCAATCTCTTTCTACTGGGGAAAGTACCCATTGGGTCACAATGGACAATCCATTCCCTGTTGCTCCAGCCCCGGCCCCCCAACAGTAAGAGGTTACATCCCCAAAACCTACTTGATTTATAGCCATTTATGGACCTGTCCTCCAAGAAATTATCCAAACCCCTTTTAATTTTCCTGACAGCCTTTTCCTGGCAGCCTTGACCGCTTCCTCTGGCAGTAAATTCCACAAGTTAATTGTGCGCTGAGTGAAAAAAATACTTTTGCTTATTTGTTTTAAATCTGCTGCCAGTTAATTTCGTGGAGTGTCCCCTTGTTCTAGTACTCTTAGAGCGGGTAAATAACCCCTCCCTATTTACGTGTCCCACACCACTCATGTTTTTATAAACTTCTGTCGTATCCCCTCTGTCGTTCCCAAGTCCACAATGTCCATATAGTTTGGTTTATTTTCCCTATGTGCACTTGTCACACCTTAAATTTCATCTGCCATTTTGATGCCCGGTCATCCACTCTCGCAAGATCTTCCTACAATTCTGCGCAGTCCACTGGGTTTTTAACTACCTTAAATAACCTTGTCATCTGCAAATTTGATCACCCCACTCTCTACTCCCTTCTTCATATAATTAATGAATACATTAAACAACACCAGTCCCAGTACACTTCCCTGGGCACTCCACTAGTTAGTGCGCTCCACTGTGAAAACTGACCACTACTCGTTGCTTCCTATCTTGTAACCAATTGCCAACCCACAATAGGACACTGCTTATTAGAGAGTCAGTTCAGCCATTAGATGACCATGGGGTGAAAGGGGCACTCAGGGAGGATAAGGCCATTGCAGAGAAGCTGAATGAATTCTTTGCCTCGGTCTTCACTCTCTAATAGGCTTCTTGCTTTGATGTACTTGAAAAATATTTTTATTGGTTTTTTGCATCTTTAGTGAGTCGCTCCTCAAATTACCTCTTGGACTGTCTTTAAGGTTTTACATCTAATTTGGCAATTCTTATGCTCTTTCCTATTCTTTCCATTTTTAAAGGATGCCTTTTTGACTCTAATAGCCTCCTTCACCTACCCGTTTAACCACACTGACATGTCTGAATCCCGGTGCCTATCTTTAGGCATCCATGTTTGAAAACATAATATGCAAAGAAAGAAACCTATCAAAATCAAGCATATATAGCTAATATTACAGGGAGAGAAAAGGACAGTTCAGCATAGGGGCATACCTCCCAGCAGCTCCTATGCAGAAGGAACAGTCTTTCTTTGAGTGCTGAATCCCATTGTCCCTTGTGCAGGATGTCAAAATCCCTCTTTTATGGGAGAGGAAGACAAAAAGTCTCAGGCTCCTCTTTCCTGGTTGCCTCTCTACCCAGGAAAAACACTTAAGAGGACAATGGTACCATCCATACCTCCGGATTTAACTGGAGTCTCCAGGTTTTGACCCATAATCTCTGGGTTCCGGGTGAAGTTTCTGTTTCCCTGGGTTGTCGCAGGGAATGGGACATGGAACAACCCAACTTTAATGACTACCCATGGATAGCCTGCGGGAAACTTTTTTCAGGGGCGGAACCCAAATGGGAAAGGAATGGGGCAAAAAGGCTTCTTCTGGCCCCTTTCTGATGTGACCCCATCCCCTTCAAAGCATTGAGGCCGATCCCAAGGCCCGCAGATCCTGCAAGCATCCCCGCCTGTGCGCACCCACATGCGGTTTCCGGAGGTGGCACAGTGTGCCTGCAATGGAGGTGTGCGAGGCTCCCATGTAGGTCTGCGCGCATACACGTGCGGGATCTGTGGGGCATGGGATCGGCCTCACTGTGTCACGGCACTCCAAACGTGGTATGGCTGTGTAGGAAAGGGATGGGAAGGAGTAGGATGGGCGAGCAGGCAGCTGGCTGAAGCCCCATATAGCATGGGTATGCAGAAGGTGGGAGAAACAACTAGGAACCATATAAAACATGGGGTCCTAGATGATTGCCTTGTCTTAAGGCTTCTTCAAGTCCAGTAATGTTTGGTAGTAAGAATCAGGACCAAGAAAAGCACTATATCCGATAGTTCCACTTGTAAATAGGGAAGCAGAAGAGACTGTGGAATAGTGTGGCAGTGTAGGTGGGAAGTAGGGTTGCCACCAGTGGTGGGTTTTTTTTACCTTACACTCCTATAGGCCAAAATGGAAGTGTCAGGTAAAAAACGACCGACGGTGGCAACCCTTGTGGGAAGACTGACATCTCTCTACAGCTGTCTTTTAATGATGGCGAGTCCTGCCCTGGTGCAGCCTTTTTCCATCTGTAGGTGACGCATCCAGGACCAGTGCAGGTCCCACGAGAAGACTGGTCCCAGAGTGGAACTCCCTTGCAATAGATGTCGGAATAGGGGTCATAAGTTCTTGAAGACACCACACTCGCTCTTGGCCCGGCACTGCCATTCACCAGTAGGGTTGCCACTCATGGTGGGGTTTTTTACCTGACGCTCCCATAGGCCAAAGTGGAAGTGTTGGGCAAAAAACGACCGATGGTGGTAACCCTATCACCAACCACACCAGTGGCGACTGGTGTTTTTTGAGGCAGGTGGGGCAGTGGTTGGGTTGAACCTTTTGCCGGTGGCTTTGCCGCTGGCAGGCCAGAGCCAGGGGCAGTGGTAGGCAGAGCCAGGGGTAGCAGTAGGCCAGTGGCATGGCTTAAACCAGCAGCAAGGAGTTCCCAGGGTTAACGTTGGATGGACATTACATTAGTTAACGCTGGGAACTCCTTGCTGCTGTGTGAAGCACTCCCGCTGGGGAATAGAGAGCCCTCTTACTGGGGTCCCATCCACTCTCTCCCATCTGGTCCAAATTAACCATAGCAGGTTACAAAAATAGATTACATTGCCATCGCCTACCTTTATCCTGAACCCTCGAATCCTTGATTTTCATGGCATCCTTTTCATTCTTTTCTCAGAAGAGAATGAAAGGGAAGAGAAGGACAACAGAGGAGAGTAGGAGGGAAAGGATTTGGTTTTGGTGCATGAGAAGAGTAAGGGGAAGAGATGGGTTCAGTG
>QEPC01007559.1:6014251-6066096 GCA_003113815.1 Sphenodon punctatus | reverse complement strand
TATATATATATATATATGTGTATATATATATATATATGTGTATATATATATATATATGTGTATATATATATATATATGTGTATATATATATGTATATATGTATATATATATATGTATACACATACACACGTGTATATATATATATACACACTGAAATGCTAATATATATATATATATAAATATTTTAAAATCTTTCTTGTTTTTTTATTGGCCAGATAGACACCTATTTTCCTTTTAATAATAAAGTAAAAGAAGGAAAATGCCTTGTGTTTTTATTTTTGTTTGCCTGAAAAAACAAAATATTGCATCCTGTCAAGCATGAAACAGAGTTGCCACTTTTTTGTTGTTGAACCCTGCTGAGATTTTTCAGCAGTAAGATTGCATTTTTATTATTTTGAAAAATACTGCAGCTTTGTAACATGAATGTTTTTTCTTAGGCAAATGAATATGCTTATAACTAGTCTGCTGACCTTGCCTGACCTCTTCCTAAATTAAGTGTATTGATGGTTTCGTCCTATATATATTTTAACCAAAATGCTAAGCAGAAGGTAATTTGCATTGAATTTTCATACTGTGATTGATTTCACAGAAGTTTAAGGGGGGGGGGGGGGTGTTGGATACCTTTTATATATTATTGTGCTTTCCTGTAGTGACACCAGTTCAGAGCTAACAGATGACTAGTTTCAATTCAATGAACGTTCACTAGTTGATTTCTTTGTAGCTAAGATCAAAATGGACTAAAGGGGGGGCTGGAGGTTTGAGCCAGTCGACAGGGATCATCATCATCATCATCATCATCATCATGCACATGTGTGATTTATGTCTGCTAGTTTTTCAACTCCAGTGAATTGATGTCAGCTAATTCAAATTAACTGTTTGTACGTACTGGCCTGGACGTTCCATAAATATTTGTGGTGTATCTTAGGTGTTAGTCTGTCAAGTTCTTTAAGCATGTGGATTGATCTTTATCAGAGATAGTGGGTTGTGTGGTTTAAAGGGTATTCATTAGCTGCATGTTTGCTTGATTTGGGGGTAGAGCGGAGCTAGCTGGGAACAAATGTAATTGCGGAAAGGCTGACTAATTTAATCAAAATAGCATTGTGGGCCTTGTCTAGTGGGAGATAAGCTTTATTGTAACTATCTATACGGTCCTTCAAGGTAGACACAGTGACTTCATGCAAAAGCCCATTGAGCAGTAGTACATAGGGCACTAGTACAATCAGACCGATCGTAGCAGCTACACTGGTGCAAGCCTACCAAAGCTAGATCAGAATGGGGGCTCAGAATGTATCTTGGTGACATAGGGATAGGGGATGATTGGAACATCAGTGACGGAATCAGCCCAGAGGAGTTGCCTTCCTCTCTGGGTCCTGTTGCTATCACCTCTCCCCTGCATTACCAGCCTCACTAAAGCTCTCCAGTCATGGGCATCAAAGGTTAGGGTTCCTGGAGTTTCAGACACAGGTTTCTTCTGTATCAAGGCTTCTGAGTTGGGGTAGGGTGGTCACAGCCTAAAAATGTTGAGACCCTCTGATCTGTGCAAGCTCTTAGATGCGACAATGCCTGCCTGTGCTGGCAGAGGGAGGAAATAAAATGAACGTGCCTGACAAGGAGGCTTAAGCACCGCAGGCAGGCTGTGCACTGTTGCCTAGCATGGTAGCAACAAGTTAGAGATGGGGATGTCTTGCAGCACAGAATGTCATAGCAACTGAAATGTGGCATGAGAAAGAAACCAGGACTCAAGTGCAAATCACTGCATCCTTCACATTGGGAGATGTAGAATGTGGTTTTTTATTTGTGGGCTGGATGACCCAAATCAATAGAGCAATTTTATAAATACTAGCCAGCTAGTTACTAGTGCCAGTGGCCGTAATTGTGCCTGGCCACCCTTGCAGCAGCTGTTTCTGAATTTCCCTTCCCTTTCAGAACAGTTGGTGTGTGGGGATCCATTTTATTTTCTTTCTGCTCTTTTTGCAATCGGGGTAATTTTTCAGTGGGCTACACACATCTGTGGCGTAAAACCTGCACTCAGCTTTGATGTAGCAAATGGAAACTGGCACTTCTCATATTAGACTTCCATTAGTGAGAGTCTCAGACTGCCCTTTCCCCCCTCTCTTCTTATTATTTTCCTGGGTTTAGTTTATTTGATTAAATCCTTCTTTTTCCAGAAACCGGTGTGAACATCACGACTCCCATCTGTAGACATATCCTGGCATTTTTCCAGTCAGGGCCCAAATCTCTTTAAAACTGCACTTCTTATTCTGTTTAGTTTTGACTGCCCTTTCCCCCCCTCTCATTATTTTTCTGGGTTTAGTTTATTTGATTAAATCCTACTTTTTCCAGATACCAGTGTGAACATCAGGACTCCATGCACATCCTCAGACATATCCAGGCGTTTTTCCAATCATGGCCCAAATCTCTTTAAAACTGCACTTCTTCTGTGTTTTGTTTTGTTTGTTCACTTCAGCTGTTGAATTGTGGGGAAGCCCTTAGGAGAAACATTTGTATTTTCCCAAATGCTCTACAGTGAGCTGAATAAACAAAATGCAAACAGATGTTTCTATGCTGGTGACACAATTTGGAAAAACATACCTCCCAAAGACATTAGTCAGCTAGCTTCACATTGTAAAAGACAAGGTAAGTGGCTATGCACATGGAGAGCCAGTACGGTGCTTACTAAGGTAAACGGCACGGCAGGCACATTAATTTGAATGAGGAAGTTTTCATAGAATCCTAGGGATGGAATGACCCCCAAGGATGTCTAGTTCAGCCCTTTGCTGCTTCAGAAATAAACTTTCTATGCGTAATAAATCCCAATAAGCTTAAATATGTGGGAAATCTCTATGAATTAGTAAATAGTGATACAGGAGGTAGAAACAAAGGAAGGAGAAAAGTCCAAGGAAAATTCCACTGTAGAGCCCAACATTTCGCTATCGGTGTAGCTTCTTCAGGGGTCTTCATAGTACAACTTCCATATTCATTAAGAAAATGACCACAACCTTAACTCAGTCTAAAAAGATAATAGAACAAGCAATAGTACATAGTATTTTCAAAAGTATTCAAATATATATGCTTAACAGTAGAAACATAGTAATGATGGGTAGAATACTACAGAACATCGTACAATGTAAAGATAGTTACCCTTCTATAAAAATTCAGAGCAGCTAGAAAGCATGATCCATCAGGGCATATGTCCATATTACATACTCTCAAAAGAAACAATTTCTCCCTTAACTGAGAAATAATCTGTTAGGGCATATATCTTTATTTTACTAAGTTGAAAAGAATACCTCCTTTCTACGCCAACAAGGAGTTAACAAATATCAGGTCTCAACTAACCTTTCGCTGTCTATGGCTTGTGTGCTAATGTAAAAGAGTCTGCCTTAGGGTGGTACTCTTCCACCCTGAGCACCCCCTGAGCACCCCAACTCTTATTCAGCCCATTGAGCTTCACTAATTTTCAAAGTGGCCGGGTGGGGTGGGGTGCGGGGAAGGTTCCCCACTCCTGAAACAATCACCACACAAACATTTGGAAGCAGAAGACTCAAGCCTGCCAAACAAGCTTGGCCTCTTGCTGTTAAATCAATAAATCTGCATCCTCAAATTGCTACTCAAAACACTTTTTCTTTTCGAGTTCAAACAGCTGTTGCACTTTCATCATTTAGGCTATTGACAGCAATGATGATCTTACAATCTTTGTGTCAGTGCAGGAACAAATGAATGTTTAAAAAATGTACAATGAATGATCAGAGTGAAATGTAAGAATACATCCTGTAAATTAGTCTGAGGACTTTTTCATGCCAAGGCACCTTGTGTTTCCAGTGTTGGAGAAACCTGTCATCTTGGCTAAATTTAAGATGAAGGACCGGTCTTGTATTGTATGGCAGGTATGTGGTAAGGGCCTACTTTTTAATAGTAATTATTTGGATTCTGTAGAATGGGAGGGGAACCTTTCCCCTCCCAGAGGCAATTTTGAAAATTAGTGCAATCTCCAAGAGCCACATAGAAGTTGGTGGTGGTGACTTAAGAGTTGTACTCCAGTGGAGGAGGGTCCAGATTATGGGTCTATGCCAAAGATCTGTCCCCTATCCTTTGTATACATTCCCTCATCTCCTCTCCCTTACCCTGAGTTCAGTCCTTCAGTGCTTGGCGATAGGAACTGGATCCAGGAACTGGAAAGAGCCCAAATAAAAACTAGATGTGGGCTGCATTTGACTCCTGAGCCTGAGGTTTCCCATCCTTGCTGTAGAAGCTAGCATAAGAAATCTGAATGAATTCGTCTGTGGAATGGTCTGCTTTCTAGACATTGGACCCACCACATCACCATGGAGTATAAATGCATGTTTTGACTGGGTTGATTTTGCTTGATTGACCATTGGTAGCTGTTAAGAAGATTTTGTGTTTAAATGGCAATTATTTTAGCTTGTGCTTATTTCAGTACCCTGGGAGGTGGAATTGTGGGAGGGAAGAAAGGAGACCTATTCCCAAAAGTCTGTGCTCGCTACATGACAAGTTTTGCAAGGACACCAGTGTCCTGGATTATTGGCTACTCTTGTCTGGCATCCCATGGCTTGCTGACTCTTTGCTAACCCTGCCCAGTGAAGTTTTTTTTTTTTTTTAATCCCATGTGTGGCTCTTTGGTGTAAAACTTTATTTCTGCTTAGTGCTGAGCTTAGCTAGCTCTGCCTCTGTTTCTGTCAACCTGAGGCAACAACAACACATGGAAGCGTTTGACTGCATGCTCAGCTGTTGTGATGTGGGATAGCCATTGTGCAGAAGGACACGTGTGAACAATTGTGCTGTGCACTCTGTCAGAGTTGCATTGGGAATACTGGAGGGCTAAATTCTGACCACCCATGATACATCGAAGCACATCCTATTGGCCCATGTGAAACTGATGATTTGTTCCAAAGTTAAATTTTGCATGGGGGTTTCCTCAGAAAGCAAGAAAAACTCAGGGCTCATTCACACTGGGGCTGAATTTTTTTTACATTTTCGGAATGGTGGTCAGAGTTCTGCTGCATATTTAAGCTGCGGTGGAATTCCGATTGAGGTGCCAATATAACAATGTACGATTCAGCCTCCTTTTGCACATGCGCAAAATGGCAGCAGACTATACTGCCCATGTGCAAAATGGCTGCAATATCAATCCAATCGTTCTGGCGAAACATGGATCGTGTCATATTCCAATCCATGTTTTCGCAGACTGATCAGAAGAGCCGGAAGTGTTGAAAATGGAATCTCAGTTGGAATTTTGTTTCAGCCCTAGCTCTGAAAAGACCCTGCTCTGCAAGAACCATAAGAACACATCCACCACCCCCTTTTGATATCGCCTTCCTGTGAGAGGTGTCCTATGATAAGGGAGAAGTATTCTGGGCATTCCCTGTGCAGGGAGAATCAGAGAGTGTGAAGTGCTGCTAGATTATAGGACTGAAGGAGACAAGGCTGGCGAAGTGACAGAAATGCCCCAAGTGTTCACATGAAAAAATAAGTGGTAATTTACCACCTGATGATGGGTATTTTCAGACGTTACGAGATCACAGTGAACCAGGGTGAATACCCACCTGTGATCAATGTGTCTCAAACGACTGTTTGGCGGCTGCCAGATGTTCGCCACGCTCAGTATCCACATGGGGTCAATTTGAACCACGCTTCCCGGGCTAACGGGGGGAATGTCCCAGGAAGCGTGGTCAAAGAGATCCCCAGCGGGGACCAAACAAAAGTAACGTCTGGCCGTGGCGAATCCGGCCCGACGCAGCGGCCGCATTGGCCCCGCCGCCCGCCCGTCTCCCCGGAGGGCGGGCGGCGGGAACGTGGAGGGGGCGGGGCTGTGCGGCCACACGTTGCGCCGCGCGGTCCTGCCCCCTCCCAGATTCCCCGCCGGGATCCCCCCGGCACGTCTGTTACGGCGTGACGTGGTGACCCCGGCGGGGAATGAATGGGGTGATTTCGGTACGGGGCCAATGGGCCCCGTAACGTCTGAAATCACCCGTTAATAGCCTTCAGTGCAAGCAGGTGATGGTTGGTTACTACTGATCCATGCTTTACCTACAACAATCTCCATTCTCACATGCAGATATTTTAGATACCCTAGGGTATCTGGGATAATCATGACTAACTCCACTACTAGGATCCCATGTGTTTGTGTCTCATTTTATGGTGACCCATGAGAGAGCTATCATAACTCACATGCTGTGTCAGGGGTGGGAAACTCCAGTCTGTGGGACAAATTAGGTCTGCAGCTGTTTTTGATTTGGCTATTTTTCAATCCTGGATCTGGCCCGTGGACCCAGTTCCTGCCCTCAAGCCCTGAAAGAATGAGCTCAGGGGAAGAGGAGTTGAGGAGAAGGCATTCGCTTAAGGACAAGACTCAGATGGCTCAGTGGCTCAGATGGCCAATGGTTCAGATCCATGAACTGGACTGTGGACCTTGTACTACTTTTTCAGTGTGGCCCATGGGAGGGAAAAGGTTCCCCACCCTTGTGCTATGAGCTACCATGTCTCTGCTTTCCCAAGTTATAATTTTCCACAAACCAGATTCACTTTCGGTTCTTTTAATTATTTTACCATCTCTGAGAGATTGTTATTTCCCCCGTTTTGAATAGAGAACGTTTCCTATTAAGTTTTGAGCAATACTTAATATTATGTTCCCTGACTTCACATAAGGAACAGTTTTTAATCAATGGGGAAAACATCTGATTTTTTTTTTTTAAAAAAGGATTTGTTCCATTGTGCACTTTTTGCGGAGTCTACAGAACATTTATGTAAATTGTGCCTAGCATATTCCAACTAGAAACAAACTTCTGGCAAGCAGCTTTTATCTGTGCAACCAGAGACTTTTTTATGAATGTTACAAAATTTAATATAGAGCCACAATAGTTTTGTAACTTGAAAAATGCAAATAAAGTGGCATCCCCCCTCCCCCCCAAATCATGGCACTTTTGGGATGTTTTTTTCCATATAAAAACATGATGAAAATATACAGAGGAAAAACATAAATATTAATCTTCTTCTTTGAACATAGACTATATATATTCTTTGATAAACATAGAGGCTGCAGTGCACAAACCACTTACTTAGGAGTTCAGTGGGACTACTTTGGAGTAAGAGGTTTGTGGATTGCAGCCTAACTAGTATATTCACTTCAGTAACCTTGTAAATCAGCTTTGTGTGCATGTGCGTCAGTGTATATAATGAAGTCCTTCTTAACATGGGCACCATGATTGTAGAAGGAGCCCCTTGACTCTGTCCTTTCTTATGTGACCATGCCCCTTTTCAAGCAGCATGACCTCATCCTTGGTGCTCAGAAAGGGGTGTGGTCATATCAGAAAGGGGGTGGGACTAAACCGCTTTCCAGCCTCCTTTCTCTCCAAACGCAATTCTGCTGATGCCCTTGATTATATACACACACTATGATTTTTTTAAAAAATACCCAGTAAGAATGTCGTTCACTTGCTCCCGCCAGATGTGTTACAGCTGCTTGCTTTCTAGAGCAGAGGTTCCCAATCTTTTGGGGGCTCAAGTACACCTATTCTTCAGCAATACTTTGACAGCATCCTCGTGCTTATCTATTACTATTCACCACATAGCTGTGCACTTAAACTGAATATAGCACCGAAACTAGAGGTGTGCACCAGTGACCCATGCCATTTTTTGTTTTTGTTATTTTAATCTTTAGTTTTCATTTTCATAAATATCAAAATTTCATTTTTGTTTTTGCTTTCGTTTTCGATTTCCATTGGTTTCAATGGAAAACACATTTTTGGCTGTAACATTTTTATTTTTCATTATATTTGGATGGGTTGTACCGCCAATAGAAGATATGACGTGTACCAAATTTCAGAAAGAGTGGATAAAGGAATCGGATGCTAGAAGGAGTTGAATTTTGTTGGTTTGCAAAAATCTGCATATATATTCGTGGCTGTAACTTCGTTGTCTCACATTTAATGTGAATGAAGCTTGGCAGGTTTATACCCCTCCCCATGTTTACGTTCTATGACAATTTTCAGAATGATTGGATAAATGGTCCTGGTGGTATAAGCAATAAATTTATAAATGTATGTCTGACTGTAACATCTTTTTAGTCCAACCAGTGTACATGAAATTTGGCAGGGCTGTATTTCACACCTTCAGGATCATCTCTGCCAAACATCAGAAAGATGTGATAAGGGGCCCCCAATTTTATAAGCCTGCACAGCATATGCAGAGAATGAGCCTATGCCAGGGATTCTCTTACGTGTCACTGTGGTATAAAATCTGCTTGATGCCAATTGGCCAGCAGAAACATCAACAAATATTGCCTTACAGCGGTAGCTGTAAGGAAGTTAAATGCACAACTACTCTCCATTATAAATGGGACTGCTGAAGCCCCGATTTCAATGAAACCGCTTGACTTACATTTCTGAAAATTTATCCATGGCTATAATTTGTGAGGACCATCATACACACAAAGTTTGAAGAAGATACATCTAGAAAATAAAATGTTATGCCGGTTTAAAAGTTAATTGGTTGTGATTTAAATACACATGTCCTCGCGATTTTGAATCATCAATATCTCCTCCCTCTGGATGAGTTGAGCCCCTAAACGTCAGAGGCTTGAAGCATGAGATCAATAACAACTGCTTCTGTAATATGATAGTGATTGGTGCAGCCAAAACCGAGTTATTAATGATTAAAAAATCAGTTCTGCTGGCTTGTGCATGCGCAGTTGAGCAGCTGCTGACCGGCAAAACACAGCATAAGGAAAGTTACGTGACTCTACTTTTTTAAAATCACGTAGCCAGCTCCGTCACAAAGACTTTAAGATCTAGCCAGTTTCATGTCAATTACTCAATTGCCTCAGAAAGACAGCAAGAGGACACTCTAGTCAGCTTTCTGTCAGTTACCCCCCTGACCTCACTCTGTACTTTTGATTCCGTGAAAAGTCTTCAGCTTTTCATACCGAGTGAAAAGTCTGCAGCTTTTGACTCCCTACTTCTAAAAGTCTGCAACTTTTGAAAAGTTGCAGACTTTTCACTCCTATGAAAAGTTGCAGACTTTTCAGAGTCAAAAGTATGGAGTCAAAAGTCTGCAACCTTTCATACCGAGTGAAAAGTCTGCAAGTTTTCCAAAGTTGCAGACTTTTCACTAGGTATGAAAGTTGCAGACTTTTGACTGTACTTTTAAAAGTCTGCACCTTTTGACTATGAAAAGGTGCAGACTTTTCATACAGAATCAAAAGTACTGAGTCAAAAGGCTGCACCTTTTCAAAAGTTGCAGACTTTTCACTCCTATTCAAAAGTACTGAGTCAAACGTCTGCAACTTTTCATATGGAGTCAAAAGTAGGGAATGAGGCCTGGGGGTGTGTGTAGTTGACATGAAACTGACTAGAGCTTCCTCTTGCTGGCTTTCTCAGGCAAGTGGGTAATTGACATGGAACTGACTAGAGCATAAAGTCTTTGTGACAGAGCTGGCTCCTGATAAAGTTATGTGATTTTAAAAAGCAGAGTCACGTAACTTTCCTTATGCTGTTATGCCGGGGCTCCCCTTTTCCAAGGCCCCCCTAGCAGCTTATGAAGGAGGGGTTGGGGGGAGAGGAACTATGCTGCTCCCCCAGCCCTCTCCCCCCTCACTGGCCTGGTGCTGCAAGCTCGGGACACTGGGGCTAGCGACATGTTTCCTGTCTGGGCATGCTAGGACTACATTTCCCAGCATGCCCAGAAAGAAACAGCAAGATGGTGGCGCCCCCCCCCTCCCCCCCCCCGTGTGTCCTGCAGCGTCGCGGGACCTTTTGAAAAACTCTGCAGCCCCTCCTGAACCTCCTGTGAGGCTGCAAGTGGCGGTGTTGGTGTTGGTGAGAAGAATGTGTGTGTGTGTGTGCGTGTGAGGGAGAACAGTGCATGTGTGTTTGTGAGAAAGTCGGGGGGAGAAGTGTGTGTGTGTGTGTGTGTGTGTGTGTGTGTGTGTGTGTGTGTGTGTGTGTGTGTGTGTGAGAGAGAGAGAGTGGGGGAGAGAAGAGTGCGTGCGTGTGTGATTGTGTGAGAGAGTGATAGAGTGGGGGGGGAGAAAAGTGGATGTGTGCATGTGTGTTTGTGAGAGAGAGAGTGGCAGGGGGAAGACCAGTCCGTGCGTGTTTGTGAGGGTGGGGGGGGGGAGAAAAGTGGATGCGTGTGTGTTTGTGAGAGAGTGGGGGGCAGAAGAGTGTGTGTGTGTGTGTTTGTATGAGCAAGAGAGAGAGAGACTAAGCTGGGGGGAGAAGAGTGCGTGCATGCGTGTGTTTGTGTGTGTGTGAGAGAGAGAGTAGGGGAGAGAGTCGGTATACGTGTGTATGTGTGTGCGCGCGCGAGAGAGAGATTGAGTTGGGGGGTGGGGGAGAAGAAGTTGGGAGAATCTTTCCCCAAACACCTCCTGTTTTGGTGTGGCAGCTATGTTTAAAAAAAAGTCACACACCAAGTTCCTCCTCAAACTCCTTTGGCTCTTGTAGAGTTACTCCTAGTTTACACTAGGGTTAGAGGGGGATAATCATTCCTATTGACCCTAATATAAACAAGTAACTTCATATATGCACAACTTAAAAGTTGCATAACTTTAAAGTTAAAAGTTCTGTAAAATATACAAGTTAAAAGTTGTGCAACAACTGATATATTAATGTGCTGATACATCATATTACACAAAACCTAGAAATTTACCAAAACAAAAAACTTTACAGTTTAAAAAAATGTTAAATGCACAACAGTTTTAAAAACGAAAAACTTTCCTCTTCATTATTACAATAACGAAAAAGAAAATCAAAAATTCCGTTTTCATTATCATAACGAAAGCAAATTGCACACCTGTACTGAAAACCTTTCCTGCATATAACTAAAGACTTAGGCTGCATTCAGACGTGCGTTTAAATCGCACAGCAGCGGCGGCGGCATCGTGCGATTTAAAGCAACACGCACTTCCAGGTTGGTGTGAATGCACCGAGTGCGCACATTTCAGCGTAACACAAACTGTTGGAGTGCGGTTTTAAAAGCTCTGAGCAGCGTTACGCTGAATTGGTGCATTCACACCAACCCGGAAGTGCGTGTTGCTTTAAATTGCGCAATGCTGCCGCCGCTGCTGTGCAATTTAAACGCATATCTGAATGCACCCTTAATGAAATGGGTTATAATTGGGTTGTTATCCCTTACAGTTATAATACTAAATAAATAACATTTAACTTTATATCCATTAGAATAGTTGCAGCATGGCCTTGAAGGGCCAGGGTTCACTGAGCAATTATAATTACCTAGGTTTTCACAGCACACCAGACAACTTACTGGTTGGGAACCGCTGTTCTAGAGAACAAACAAATGATCTTGTAAACAGATCCAGTACTTCATGGGTTGTTGCATAAAGAAAAGGTTGTGTTTTGCTGGCTCTGTATGTTAAACCAGTGGCTCCCAAACCTTCTGAACCAAAAGGGTCAACACTTAAATTTCTGGCAGGCCACTATGCTCCCTCCCCTGAAGGTTATGGCCTGGTGCATGCTCCTAGTGGGCAAGCATAAAGTTGGTGTCTTCTGTCCGTGCTGGTACCATGGTCATCTTTGAGGTGGGGGAACTGGAGGTTGACTATAATGCTTATGTGCTAGCTGCCTTTGTTATCTCCTCACCCCCTGTCTCTAAAGAAGGGCATGGTACCGGTGAAGAATGAACTTGCTTACAGTAGTTGTGCCTGGGTTCATGGGCCAGCTTCAGAGTTCTTACCATGGTCTTGTAGACCATAGTTTATGAACCATTCAGTTACATGAAGCAATACTTTTCTTAAGAATCTGATATCTGTTGTCCACCTTGTCTTGAGCACCATTTTGTATTGGTGTCTATTGAATCTTGTGACATTTTTGCATCAAAGATTTAATTCATCCCAACGGTAAGAATTATACCCCATTTACGGCAAATCCGACTTAATCTTCAAAGTAGGTTTTGAAGTGGATGCAAACTTGGTAAATGAAACCTATATGGCAGTTGTAAAGTCAAATAAAATCAAAGTTTTATTTACTTTGCCTGAGGCCATCATAAAATACATATTAAAAAAACCACAACACATGATATATGATTCCAGTCAGCACACATTGGTAAAACAGAAACCAGCATAGGACTCTTACAATAATTTTAGAAAATATAGGGCAGGACCAACCCATGCCCCTTTACTTGCTGGGGCTATCCAATTACATTGGAGAGCCCCTAAATTCTACTCGTTCCAAGTGGCCGACTTAATTCTAAACACATGAAAAAGAAATCTGGCCACATTAACTGAAATTTTGGGAGTCCACATCCCAAAGGAGTAACAACTCAAGCTGAGTGGGAAGCAACCTTTTCCCTAACATAATTGAATCGATATAAAACTGCCTCCAGATAGCATAGGCAGGACAATCCAGCAAAATATGTATCACAGTCTCCTGTGGTGTTTGTAACCCTGTACTTTGACAGTGTTGGCAAATCCTCTCCGTCCGGGGTATACCTCTCAGCCTGCCAGTTGTAAAGTATAAAAGTAGATTTTAAATGTCTGAAATTTAAAATAAATAAATTTGAATTTATATCCCACCCTATCCCTAGGGTGCAGAGCGGCTTACAGCATATCAGAAGATATAAAACAGATATTCATAAAACGATTAAAAAAAAAAATCTCCTATCCCCAAGTTCTAACCCCAACTGCGAAATACTTTGCTGAATGAAGAAGTCTTGTATTACCTTTGGAAAAAGTTTAGACTTGGGCTTTGGCGAACCTCCCAGGGGAAGTAAGTTCTATAATTGTGGAGCCGCCATTGAGAACTGCTTTCCTGCATGCCCTCGCTGTATGAGCTTGAATGTTTTTAAACAAGACATGTCCACGTGTCCAACTGCTTGTGTGATGGTGGTGCATGGTGAGGCACGCTCCCATGATGCACACACTGGCCAGGCCCCGCACAGTGCACCATTGAAAAATCTGGAGTGCCCTATGTGGGCTGGTGCGGCTGCCTCTGTAGATGGGGCAGCCATGCCAGGACCCACCCATGTGAAGCTCTCCCCACACACTTCCCATGAATGCATGCCCCACATCCATTCCACTCAGCATCCACGGACCCCCGCCCACTGCTCTCATTTAAAAACACACCCTTGCCATGCCTATGCCACATGCACATGCGTGCTCCCCCATGACCTCCGGGGCTGTGCTGGAACATAGGGGAGGAGGTGATCTTTAAGTTATGTGGGGCCCAGGCCATTTAGGGTTTGATAGGTCAAAACTGCGTGAAGAATAGGGGTGTGCATGTCGTTTTTGTTATTACAATAATAACTAAAATTGTCATTTTCATTATTATTATTGCAATAACAAAAATGACAAATAATAATAACGAAAGTAGAAATGAAAATGACATTGTGTTTTTGAAACAAAGGGGAAAAACTGAAAAACATATTTCCAACTATAATGTTTTTGTTTCTTATTCAATTCTGATGAAACGGGGGGATTTTATCCCCAATGGAGGGCGCTATACATACCATATTTTGAAACGATTAGATAAAGGGAACCGATTTCAGAAGCAATTGAAAATTGTGATTTTAAGAAAAGCTCCATACACATTCATGGCTACAACTTCTTTATCTTCCATTCAGTTTGCACGACACCTGGGAATGTTATGTCCCTCCACAAGCTTAACACTTCTGCCATTTTTCAGAAAGATTGGATGAAGGGCCCTGATGGTATAAGACATTAACTGTACAATACATTTCCAGCTGTAACATTTGTATATTCCATCCTATTTACAAGATATTTGGCAGGAATGTAGTACATACCATCCCTGTCATCTCTGCCAATTTGATGGCAGGACAATTTGATAAAGGACCCAATTTTATAAGCAATTGATGTTGTCCCTGTGACGACCAATATTCACATAAATAGCAGCATATGCAGTGCCAGTCAGAGGCAGGCACCTGGCATGGCAGTGGGAGAGAGGCTGTAGGAAGGAGGATGTGGAGCAACCCAAAAGACTGACAGACACAGTCACTGACCAATTACTGCATGCTTCTAGCTTAGCAGGACCAATTGGTAGTGGCTTCGAGGCGGGCATAGGGGGCGGTCCTGAGGCGGGCATAAGAGACATAACTGGGATTTTGGGGATAGCATCCCAGCAATCAGGAGACATAGTTTACACATCCAGACTGGCCAGTTATCATCACAATCACATCCTGCAGCACTGTGACAGAGAATATAAGAGAATTTCTATTGACTCCTTCCTAAACAGATGCCTCTGCCTTCCCAATAACAAGTGGGGGAGCGATGTTGTGATGGTCACAGCACAGAATGAGGACATTTGGTTGACATTTCTGCTGGCCAATTGGGATCACAAACCGATCTTATACCACAGTGACACGTAAGAGAATCCCTGGCATAGGCTCCTTCTCTGCATATGCTGTGCAGGCATATATAATTGGGACCCTTTATCACATCTTTCTGATATTTGGCAGAGATGATCGTGAAAGTGTGATATACAGTCCTGCCAAATTTCATGTACACTGGTTGGACTATTTTTCAGTCAGACATACATTTATATGTTAATTGCTTATACCACCAGGACCCTTTATCCAATCCTTCTGAATGTTTGCAGAGATAGTAAATATGGGAAGGGGCATAAGCATGCTGAGTTTCATCTACATTAAATGTGAGGCAAAGAAGTTATAACTAAGAATGTATATGAAGATCTTTGCAAAATAAAATAATTCAACTGCTTCTAAAGTTGGATTCCTTTATGCAATCTTTTTGGAATTTGGTACACATATTGCCTTCCATTGGATGTATATGCACCCCAGGTTTCTGCCACATATAGTGAAAAACAAAAAAGGTTCAGGTGACAATGTCTTTTCCATTGAAACCAATGGAAAACGAAAACGAAAACAAAAAAAACTCCGACAATTTGATATTTATGAAATGAAAACGACAGATTTAAATAATGAAAACAAAAAACAAAAACGACATGCACACCTCTAATGAAGATGTTCATGCAATTAAAAAAAATCTTGAATTCAGTAACCATGTAATAGCCCAGCTTATTGGGAGATAATTTTAAATTTTCAGTGACAATTGTGTGTCTGATAGCTGCAGATTTTTTTTTTTTTTTTTAATTGCTCCAGATAAATGAGACAGTCAATTTGCAGAAATGGTGGGTCATACTACAGCTGTGAAATGTCAAAAAAGAATGATCTGTTCTTGGAAAGCAGACCTGTTAAGAATTATTTACTAAATAAGCACTTGTGTTTGGTTTTCAATTAAAGTAGCTGGTTGATATAATTTACTTTCCTCAGATTTGTTCCTACAGTGCACTTTTTATGAAAGTAAAAATTTTATGGGAAGCATCTTTATTCATCTGCTCGTTACAAGAATTGAAGACTAGGGATGGGCGAACAGAACGCGGTTCGGATGTTCGGTTGTTTGGTTCGAAACCCGAGTTCAGGTTCGATGGTTGGGTTCAGCCGAGTTCGGTTTGGCCAAATTTGACCGAACATTCAAAAATAGCAAAACTGAAACGAAACCGAAACCTAATTTTCGGCCCTGGAAAGACGTTTTTCCTGCCTCCGAACGCGACCGAACTGTTCGGTCGTTCGAGAGTTCGGGTCGCATGTTCGGTTCGAACGTCCGAACAGACCGAGTTTGCTCCGAACTCCAAATATCCAAGCCACGTTCGCCATCCCTAGTTGTTACCTGCCAAAGATTATGGAAACAAGAGATGCCATATGTATTAAGGTGTACAAATTAGGTTGTGGGAGAATGAAGACACAATTTTAGTACCTGCCCCTCTTTAAAGATGAAGTAGTGATTCTTATCCTGGGGCATGCTGAATGTAGAGGTGTGCCGTGTGAATGTGCTGTACTTTAAGGGAATGTTTGAATGGGAACTTTAGTTTAGTTTAAAGGTTTATTCCCACAATGCTTTTAGATTGGGCAGTGGCATAAACCTATATTTTGAATGTTGTGTAAAATTCTTACCCCTTCCTGTGCTCTCTGATGCTTTCTTGTTCTCTGCCAAACAATGCAGGGGGCAATCCATTGAAATGCAGGGAAATCAATGGCAGTGTGAATACACTGCTACCAGACAAGATAAAGGGAGATTAAGTAACAAGGCGCAAGTTTACAAGTAGTAAAGGTGTTGTGTGAACAAGGCATAAGTGGGACCTTTTCAGGAAGATCTAAGGAGCTGCCTAAGAGAGTCAGACCAATGGTCCATCTTAGCCCAGTATTGTCAGAACTTGACATGGCAGCAAGGTTTCAAATCTGGGTCTCTGGCAGAGGCCTCACCCATGCGAGCTACCGGAGACCCTCCAGTATCCCCAGCAAAGGCCTCGTCCAGGCATACTACCAGAGATCCTGAATTGGAGATGCCGGCATAGTTTGACATAATGCAGTCTTGTTCTTAGGCCCCATTCTGTCCTTGGATAAACTTGTGAAGATCTCATAAAAGTTGTGATGTTGACCTTTTATTCAGTATCACCAGTTCCACTAGCCAGGCCCAAGGATATTGTAGTTATTTACATTTCCAGAACGGTCAGGTCTGCTGAGAGAAGTTTGTGGCTCTGGTATATCCCTGTTACTGGAGGGTCCCTTCTTTCCACCACTCATCATAAGTTTTGAAATCAGTTTCTGGAGATAATATCGGTACTTTATTTACACACGTTACTTGTAATTGTTATTTTACTCATCATATTAACGTATATTAAGAGACTATTCTTGTAGCTTTTTGCTTTCCCCTTCCCTGCCAAGTTTGGAGGCCTTGTACAATTGTACCTCCTCTCCCACTCTTGCCAGTCCTGAGCATGGTCAAAAGAACTGAAGATAAGCTGGCAAAATCTATACTTCATTTACCTGAAGTCTTACTAATACGAAATAAGCATTGGAACTATTGCACATCCTTAATTCTTCAAGCCAGTATCTGTACGCTGTGTGATAGCCAGCAATGCTGACTGCTGCCTGACTGTGCACCAAGGCAGCTAGAGTTTTTAACCACTAAGGCCGCTTTTAGATGAGCGGCGCTCCGTTTCGCGTCGTCGGCGCGCATATTCTGAAACCTCCGCCTGGTCTAATTAGACGAGATGGAAGTCACTTAATATGCGCATATTACGGCGGTGGCGCATTTTTAAAGTGCGCGAATTAAATACCTCACAATCGAGGTATTTAATTCGCGCACTTAAAAAATGCACCACCGCCGTAATATGCGCATATTAAGCCACTTACGTCTCGTCTAATTAGACCAGGCGGAGGTTTCAAAATATGCACGCCGCCGACGCGAAACGGAGCGCCGCTCGTCTAAAAGAGCCCCTAAGTCATCACTTTCTTTTTAAGCATTGCACAATGTTTCCTCTAACATTCCACATTCTAATAATAATCGGCCAGCTTTGCATCAAAAGTTGCCAGGCGAGAATTGCAAACTACACCCCTGTTTTAAGATGGTTTGCCATGACATGATGAAAAGGACTGTGATCCAACTTTTATGTTTCTCTGTGCAGCCTATCCTTGACCTGAGGCAGTTGTGTACCATATACGCTTACTCTGCAAGTTCTGGATTTATTTATATCGGCTGTGCCACAGCCTGTCAGATCTTCATCCACCTGTGTTTTTCTGAAAGTGTGGCAGAAGGGAGAGTCTTACCCATGTGCCCTTGAGGCCAATATGCTTGTTCTATTGGAACATTGAGGGAATGGATTACTAGAGCTCAGAAATGCTTTACCCCTCTAAAATTCTCTGTTGCCTGCCATCCCTTTCTCATTTAATTGTTTGAAAATACAAAGCAAAAATAAACAGGCCTCAAGATAAAATCTTGTATTCCGGAAGAGTAAAAATAGTATCTAAAAACACTCTCCGTTATACTTCTTTCTGGGTGTTTTTTAAAAAAACAAACCAACCCCCCCCCCTTTTTTTCCTTTTTTTCAAGTTGCCCCAAACTGTGTTGGTTTCACAACTGTAACATGAAGGCATTTTTCCTTTAGAAGAAGCTTTTGTGGCTGAGTTAGAAAAGCCAATGAAAGCTGAGCAATTTTAACTTAGGTCACTTTTAGATGAGCGGGTTGCACTTGCGCAATCCGCTAATGTGAGTTTTGAAAATCCTGCGGGCTGGGATTAGACAAGACATTTCGCGTGTTAAAGCCAGTCGCGGGTTCTTTTAAAACCGCAAACTAAATAACTCTCTATCAAGGTATTTGTGGCTTTTCTAACTCAGCCACAAAAACTTCTTCTAAGGAAAAATGCCTCCATGTTAGTTGTGAAACCAAAACAGTTTAGGGCAACTGAAGAAAAAGAAAAAAGGTTTTAAAAAATAAAAATAAAAAAGACACTCAGAAGGGAGTATAAGCTGAGAGTGTGTGGAGATGCTCTTTTTACTCTTCTGTAATACAAGGTTTTATCTTGAGACCTGTTTACCTTGATATCGAGGTATTTAGTTCGCGGTTTTAAAAGAACCCGTAACCGGCTTTAACACGCAAAATGTCTTGTCTAATCCTGGCCTGAAGAATTTTCAAAAGTCACGTGAGCGGATTGCATGAGCATGACCTGCTCGTCCAAAAGCGGCCTTAGGTAGGTGCTGATAAACCCCCTGGATCTACCTCTGTCTGTTAAATACCTGGCCAAATAAATAGGTCTTACACTGCCTCCAGAAGATGCTTAAACTAGGGCTTAGGCAAACCTCCAGGGAAAGGGAGTTCCAAAGCTGTGGAGCCAGCCACCAAGAACGCTTCTCTGTGTGCCCAGGACATATGATGGAACTTGCAAGAGCTTGCTCTCGGCAGATCTTAGAGGCCATGGAGAGACACAAGGAGGAAGGTGGTCCTTTAGATATGTAGGGCCCAGGCCATTTAGAGCTTTATAGGTCAAAACCACCACATTGGGGTGGGCCATGACTCAGGTGGAAGAGTGCATGCTGTGCATGTATAAGGTCCCAAGTTCAATCCCCAACATCTCTGATTCAGGATCTCTGTTAGCACGCCTGGGTGAGGCCTCTGACGGGGATACTAGAGGGTCTCAAGTAGCACACCTGGGTGAGGCCTCTGCCAAAGACCTTGGAGAGCTGGATTTGAAGCCCTGCTGCCATGTCAATATTGGGCTAAGATGGACCATTGGTCTGACTCAGATAGGCAGCTCCTTATATCCTTGAATTGTGCTTGGAACACTACCAACAGCCAGTGCAATCTCTGTTTTCCTGGTGAGCCACCCCTTCAAAAGGCAGGCCCCTGCATTCTGCACAAGCTGCAGCCCCCAAACAGTCTTCAAGCGCAGCCCTTCGTAAAGCATGTTGTGCAGTAGTCTTACCTTGAGGTAATGAAGGCATGGATGATGGTGGCCAGATTCCGACCTGAAAGAAAGGGACGCAGTCTTCTCACTAGATTGAGTTGGTGAAAGGCACTCCTGACCACTGTCAAGTCAATGCAGGACAGATCAAGTACCACCAGGTAGTATGGTTGTTTTTGTACAGTCATTAAATTAGTGGTTCCTAAGGTTTTGCCTGTGTGATGCCATTTTGAGGCTTAAATGTAATCTTGTGACCCTGGACAGTCACTTAGTGCAAGGATGTGAAGGGCTGGAGCTTGCTGGCCAAATGCGGCTGGGCTTGTCTCTCTCTAGCCAGTGGCCATTCAAAATGTTGAATGGTATGCAATTGGGGTCTTTGACCCCCAGTTCGGTAACCTCTGCATTAAAAAGTGCCCATGGCCTCAAAGTTCTAACTCATGTGAATGGTGCCCTGCTTCCTTGAATTTCTATAATTTGATAATTCCCCCATGTTTCCCATGAAGTTGGGAAAGACCTTCTTGACTTCCTGTTCTGAACAGTTGTGTAATGGGGTGTTTCAAACACTAAGCTGTTTCTTGGTGACTGCATTTTAATGGCCTGTAATGCTCTTTGTATGTGTAGTTTCAGTTGATGGCCCAGGCATACAGGTAGATCAGTGTGGGGAGATGACAGATGTAGAGTGGTATCCCCAGTGGCATTCCCCCCTACCTCTCTGCACTTATCGCCCTCCATACTCCAGCCCGTGCACTTCGCTCCTCCTCTGTCCCCTCTCTCGCCCTTCCACGCCTTCCCTACTCCCCTAAGCGCCTTCGTCCCTTCTCACTTGCTGCCCCCCATGCCTGGAACTCCCTCCCTGTCCACATCTGCCTTGCCCCCTCCCTTCATACCTTCAAATCTCTCCTTAAAACTCACCTCTTTCGCTCTGCTCTGTCTGACTCTTTATCCTGCTGAGCCACTATTCCTATACCTACGATCGGTTTACCCTTATCCTTGCAACATGGACCTGCCTGCTGTCATTCTCATCGTAACCAAGCCAAGTACGTGCACTTGAGACCTCGCATCTTCATGAATGTTAGACCCCTTGTCTCTCCCTCTGTTCCCCTTCCTAAGTCTCTCCCCCAGCTCCTGTCTCTCAGATTGTAAGCCCTAGGGGCAGGGACCGTGTCTATTTTATTACTTTGTAAAGTGCCAGGTACACTGCTGGCGCTATATAAATGTTTGTTAATAATAATAATAATAATAATAGATATACTTGCAGAATCAGACCTATGTTTGTAAAAAACGCTTTTTAGAGCATTGACTAGTTAAAACGTTTAGTTTTATTAGCTGTGCTGCTTTAAACTGATTTAATCCTAGAGTATGACAGAACCTTAATGCAATTTAATATTACACAATTCATTTTTAAAAAAAAAACATTTTTGTTTGCTGTTTTATATTATTTTTCATTTAAAAAAATAAAATTAAGCAATCACTCATGTGTGTTTATTTTTTGCAGCCTGTATTTCAGTCTGCAATCAATGTATTGATCAATTAATCAGACTGATCAATGCTTTCATCTCTAGTGCTCTGTTATCCATTGGAATAGAAGGTGGTGTATAAATGCAGGGCTGTTACAAAGCAGTATTTGAAGCTGTACTTTGACTTCTTTGTGGTAGATAATAACCTTTTAGAGATTTTCCAATCATGGTCTGTCTTGCAAAATTACTGATAAGTCTATAGGTGGAATCCATATATTTGGCTTCACCATAATTGAAAATCTACTTTATTTCATAAATAGGCATATTTGGCAATCCAACAGGCTGCATACATAGCCCGCCACTGCAATGCTTGGCCAGGTGGTGGGTGCACATTTGCGCATGTGCATTTCCCATGCGGCAAGCCGCTCCACACAACTGGGCGCCCCTGCCGATACTACCCCCCCGAACCCACACACCCCGCAGCCCGGGGGATGGAGTACTCCATCTCCCAGGCTGTGGGGTGTGTGGGCTCGGGGGAGTTGTATCGGCAGGGGTTCCCCGTTGCACCAAGCAGCTTGCTGTGTAGGGGGCGTGCATGTGCAAATGTGCGCTGGTGTAAGTTAGCTGCGCCTGACGTAGGCGCAGCTTATTATGGGGTGTTGGATTGTACGTTATGTGTACAACATTTGCAGCTCAAAGAAAAATTTTAAACAAGCTCAGTGCATAGGCGTTTTAGAAGAGATATGACTGTTTATAACATGCTGGATTTTTACTGTCAATTTGTAAAATGTTCAAGGTGCATTAGCATAACAAAAACAATGTGACTGTTCAAAATGCTGTAGCTGTAGTGCACACACAATAACTACTTACTTTGGAGTAGTCCTGGTGACCTGAATAGGATTACTCTGGAGTTTTGGGATTTCGGTTTTAGGATTGCAGCCATTGCTACTTAGGCGTTGAAAAAGGAAGTCTACCTATAACATACATTTGATTTTTCCTGTGCCTGAGCTGGTAATTCTTGATGGTGCTTTTGTGAAATTATGGGATCCAAACTTTGGAGGTCATGGTCTAGATTTGCTTTATTGTGTGCACAAATTATTCTGGTCCATACTCCTCCTCAGAGGTGCTGTCAATCTATAGAGAAGGCAAAAGAGGCTCAGTAGAATGCAGCATACCTCACCACTCATGGACCAGTTCTCAAACTTTTTTGAACCCCTCCCTGTCCCCGGCTCCACTTGTTTGTGGTAGCTGAGATCTCTCTCACCAGACAGCCATCTCTTCCTCTTCCCCTTCTCTCTCTCCTGTTGCTTTCCCTCTCTCTCTCCCTTGCCATCCCAAGTATTTTGAGGATTCCCCCAGCTCAGTGAGTGTGGGATCCTTCTTATGACCCCTCGGAACACCTTCTGCATCCCCTAGAGGGAGGCTGCCCCCAGTTTGAGAACCATTGGGTGACTGAAAACTATTAGATTATAAGCCATAGGCAGGGACCGCGTCTATCATATTGTTCTTAAAGCACCAGGTACATAGCTGGCGCTATACAAATGCTTATAATAATAATAATAATCAATAATCATCATAATAAAACAGAAGTGATGGCTGTGCGGCAGTAGCCCGTCCTGCCCCAGGTTGGGAAGCCACAGCGAACATGGACCGGGTCGGGGCACTGAACAGAAATGCCTGTGGCCGGGGCGCTGGGTAAGGCGGGGAGCACGCCAGAGACATGTGGCCAGCTGCCCCTGCACGCCACCCAGCACCTTGACCCCCACCATTACAGGCAACCATGCATGGCAAACAATGACAGCCAGCCATGGCGACTGGCCATAGCGAACACGATGCAGGCAGACACAACACAGCGGGCAGTGCGTGGGTCATGGGAGTGAGCACCCACCCGCACCCCCTTTAGACAGACACTCAGATGGGTGGACTTGCGTGGGTGCATCCCATTTAAAAATGGCCGTAGTGTTTATTCATGTGAAATTTTAACCCCATGGTAAGTTTTCTCCAGGTAACTTGTCCATAACCCTACAAACATCCAGGGGTGAGGTGGGGAGCTGTTAAGCCTTTGGTAAATTATTTCCAGACCTGCTTTGGTTTGATTGTGGCTCTTTTCCTTAGGGGCATCTTTATCCCCAATTTAGTGTTTGTGTGAATGCTCTCCTGGAATTTGCCCTACGAGTAGTTAGGAGGTAGCTTACCAGGCAGGAAGTCATGGGGGGAGGGGGGAAGGGGAGGGGAGCTGATCATGTGACCACTACTGAGCGAGTTTATTTTACTCAGGGGTAATGTGAATGGATATTCCTTGCAAACACTGCTCCACTCATGTTTTTTGATCGAGAGGTCCCCAGATCAATCCTTGCTATATTGTCCAAGACAGCAAGCTTCCCACAAACACCCTGCTTTGGTTAATGACATGTATACAGAAGACAAAAATTCGTCTGACGGGGTTTGTCCCCAAACTGGGCCTCAGTAACCCAAGCAAAAAGCGTAGTATGATCATTTTAAACTTCTGCTTCCAAACTTACTTTTAATCATTATTTAAAATACATTTTATTCAGTTGACATGCAGGGTAGCTAGTTTGAATCAAAGGAATCCCCCTTTTACATGACAAACTTATTCCTGGCACATTTTTTTTTTCTTACCACAGGAAACTGAAAGATATCTCTGCAGATATATTTTTCCTTTTCGCCTGCATATTTGCACTTCTTCTGGCTATCAGATAGGAAATATGATTTGCGAATGTCATCTCTTGAAAGGGTATCTGAAACATTTTATGGACCTGAATATATATGTATAGCATATAATAAAAGGATATTTTCCTCTCTCACAAAAGTAGCAAACTTCATACCCACAACTCAAGAAGCACTGTCAAAAGATATAACCTCAGATGAGAGGATAAGCAGACAGTTGCCTGTCAAAGACAGACAGGAAATGGTGCACAGAATATTAGATTTATATTTTTGGTTGCATGAACTTCGTCCTTCTGTATTTCATGAGCTTCATAGAGTTGAAAGTTGGAGTGTGGTAGATGACAGCTGGTGACCCTCAAAAAGTTTGTCATAGATAACTAAAGAAATATTTGCAGCTAGATAACTGCACTATTTGCATTTATTCAAGGTAGTTCCTACAGTAAGTAAGTACAGGGGGCCAATGCAGATGCTGTGGTGACCATGTCTGTTTATCTCAGATAAACCTAAATCACCCATTCCTATTTGTCTCTAAAATGTGTTAATTGCTCTTGCTGACTCTTTTCAATCAGCAGTGTCTTTTGTAGGCTGTAATCTTTAAAATGGTTAAAGTGAGTGAGCAATTTGCATTTTGAGTTGGCATAGGTCTGCAAAAGACTTATTTATTACTTATTTATTTTCATAATTTATAACCCACCCCCTTCTGCCCAATGGCAGATCAGGGTGGCAAACAATAAACAATAAAAACATAAATACAAAAATATAAAATACAATATAATATTTTTTATTTATTTATTTTTAGAAATTTTTACCCTGCCCATCCTGCCACAGGCAACTCTGGGCAGCTTACAGAATATAAAATCTCAAAAACAAATGAGGCCTGAATAAATACTCCACCCCCCTTCACCCCCCCCCCGTCCTTCTCACCGAATGCCTGGCAAAACAACCAGGTTTTGCATTGTCTTGAGGAGGAGGGGAGGTCCGGAGAAAGGTGAATCTCCGGCAGGAGAGAGTTTCACAGTCTGGGCACGGCCACTGAGAACACCCTCTCAAATGTCATCACATGGGATACCCGGGGGATCTCCAAGAGGGTGCTTCCAGCCAACCATAGGGGTCGATCCAGGACATGAGGGATGAGGCGGTCTCGCAGGTAGGTGGGGACCAGGCCATATAGGGCTTTAAAGGTAATAACCAACACCTTGAATCGGGCCTGGAAGACTATAGGCAGCCAGCGCAGAGAGTGGAACACTGATGTTATATGCTCACGGTGGCCCGTCCCTACCAGGAGGCAGACCGCTGCATTCTGCACCAAGGGTAGTCATCACCAAGGGTAGCCCCATGTAGAGTGTGCATTGCAGTAGTCTAGTCTTGAGGTGATGAATGCATGGATGATGGTGGCAAGATCAGAGCCTGAGATATAAGGCAGAAGATGACGAACCAGATGTAATTTACTTTGCGCTCCTCGCCACAGTCGCCACCTGGGCATCCAGGCGGAGCTGTGAGTCGAGGAGTATGCGCAGACTCTGAACCTGAGGGACCAAGGAGGGGTGCACCCCATCAATGATGGGGGCCTCCACCCCCCCAAGTCCCTTCCCACCAACATATCCGGGATCCCAACATTATCAGGATTCAGCCCCAGACGGCTCGCCCTCATCTACCGCAGCCAGACACTTGGTAAATACCGAGACTGCAGGGTCTCAGATGAAGATGAGAGGTGAAGCTGGGGGTAAACCTCAAACCCTCTCATGATCTCACCCAAAGGCTGCATGTACATGTTGAACAGGAGAGAGGACAGAATGGATCTCTGTGGAACTCCACAGGTGAGATCCCAGGGAGACGATGAAAAGTCCCCCACTATCACATGCTGAGTTCTTCCGGCCAGGAAAGAGTAGAAACATTCAAGAACAATTCCGCCCATCCTGGCACGGTCCCGCAGGCAGGTCACCAACCTCTCATTGGATTCTATGTAAATGTCATAGGGTATTGTTCCTATCCAGAATATTTTAAAAAAATATATAATATAAACACTCTAAAATGTGTGTTTGTATGCACGCAGGTATCCATGCTTGCTGCCACTTGAAACAGACTTCTGGTTAATAGATTCAAAGCATGCAAATGAGCTGGGAGAATGGTGATTGGCTCAGCTGCTAATGTCCCAGAGTTTACAGTGGTCTGACCGGAATTAGCTTGAGTGTGGTCTAGCACGTGTGTGTGTGCATGTGCATGTGCATGACTGTGTTCCTGCAGAAGGCATGTGGGGTGAATGGGAAATGTCTCGGGCCACGTTCAGGAACTTTCTGTTTTTAAAACATCAAAAATGTATGTATGGTTTCAAAATTATTAAAATTCTTTGTACAGCCCCCTCTTCCCCTGCTTTCTGGCTAGGGTTGTCCCCGTCCCTTCTACTTTAACCCAAAGGGAGTGGGGCAGTGGGACTCTCTTGCCACTTTATGATGTGGCCACGCCCCTCTTTGGCAGTCATGATATCACAAATGTTCTGCAGGGGCGGGACCACATCAGAAAGGGGGCAGGAGAGCCTCTTTGCTCCAGCCCTTTCTGATGTCCCCCTGCTCCCCACACTGCTGCCCTTGGTCCTGGAGATGGTGGGTTAAAACCCAGAGAGCTTGGATCAAACCCCAAGGGGTGTAAATCCTATTCCTACATCACAGTGTCATTGTGCCTCATTCATAAACTGGAGCTTTGCTTTGTTCACCTCCAGAAAATGACAGTATTCTAGAAAGGACCAGTTTACGGGGTTCTGATTTTCTTTCTGCTTCATCCTTTTGCTCTGTTGTTGAATCTGCACCTTAAATGCCCACCTCCCATACTGTTCAGTTGCAACTTTAGCTGCTTTGATGCATTTAGCTTCCCCATGAACTTTATAAGCCTGTATTCTGAGTCAAGTGGTTTACATACATTTTATCTCAACATCATCTTAGTTGTGTGATATCTGGCAATTTAAAAACAAACAAACAAATCCTACCTCCCCCCCCCCCCCCCCCCCCCCAATCTTCCTCCTAAAAATCTATTGAGATGGTCTGCAGTAATTTGTTTCATATTTTATCCTAACATCCTTTTGTCCGATTCTTTTCAGAGCTCCATTTTGTCCTATCTGAATTCATTTTTATAGCCATATTTTACAGTATACTGTTGCTAATTTCCTAAATTTATTGGGCAATGTGATTTATCTAGCACTTCTAGTCTTCAAATGGCTTTATTTACAAAAATTGATTGGTGTGTGTTGATGTTCGCTGCTGTCAAAAATGCAGTGGTACTTAAGAACTGCATAGCATTTTGCTGCCTAACTATAATTAATAGTTAAATCAATCCCTGATCTTCAATGACACAGTAAACCTTTTAAAGAAGATATCGTATCTCATAGGTCTATTACTGTGTGATGAGAAAATAAATTACTTTTCTATAACATTTTCTGCTAAGATGTACTTAAAATTGTGTCCTTTATCTCTCTGCATCAGATTTTCAGTTTTCATCTTATTGTTTATCCTTTCTCTTAAATGTTTTATAAACTTGGATCAGTTTGCTTAGAATCTTCTTGGTTCTGTTGAGGGCAGGCGAAGCACCTTTTAACCTGCTGAAAAAATATACACTCCCAAAAGCTGCTGTATTTTGGAATAGCAATTCAAAGAAAAAAACCCCCAGATTATTGTCCCTACCCAACCCACCTGCTATTACTGTATAATATTAGATTAAAAAGGCTTATGTTTAGATCTCCTGTAAACATTTAGAAACTGACATTTAATTGAAAAGAACTTGAAACAAAATTTTGGTGGATATGGCTAAAGATTCAATGTGTGACACCTGTAAGAATCTGATAAAATCACTCTACCATTGTCAGTGAGGTTACACAAGGGGTAAATTTGGCCCAGAATGTCAAAATAGGAGGATACACATGGAGTAAATAAGTGCATGCAGCTATAGTCTGAGGGCGACAAAAGAAGAGACATGAACCATGCACAATTGCCTATTTTATGTCACCAGACAATGCAAAACTTCCAGTCGAGACTGCAGAAGGAACTGATCTGGTTCACTTTATTTCAAGATGAATGTCAGCTGGTTTCATGGGATAGATAGAAAAGAGGGAGGAGCCTGGAGCACATAGCCTGTCTTTGACAGGTCCACGGCATTTCTTTTTTAGAGCTCTCTAGTGTCTGGTATTGTTCCATGTTTTGCATTTGTGTCACTTGTATGAGTGTGCATTGTTAAGGAATCCAGAGCCGCTTTGAGTCTGAGTGCCACACTATACCTTTAGTCATCTTGTAAAATAACAATAATAAATATTGACTCATTCACAATAGCTCGGAAGAAAACAACACTGTCAAAACTGTATCATTACAAAGCCCAGCTGCTAAGAAGAATGATGGCAAACAGACACCTTCATTGTATTGGAGTGCCCATTAGCATTCCATCCGCATGGACTTGCCTTGGAAAAAATCATCTTAATGGGCTCTGAATGAGCTCAACTGCCAGCCATTGTTGGATGACGAGAGGCTGCAAACTCTGCTACTTGTGAGTTATAGCAATGACTGCCTAATACCAAGCTAGATCAGGGTCAGGAGGCAGTTTAACATGACATCAATCAACAGCAGCAACACAGAGGGGACCTGCTGAGGCCGGATAGAATTCCCAGAGCACACGCAACAGGGGAAGAGAAGGATTAAGACAGTGTCTGCTGTGTTTGCGCTGGAGCTGGCAGTACACATTCCTTTATGGGGGGAAAAAAATAACAACTCAGACTGTATGTGCCAAGATACTATATAAATAGTTGGTGAAAAAATGCATTTAGCTTTGCATATATGTTCTCCCTTGGCATCCTATCTGAATCCTTTTATGTTTGGGGAGAGAGGTGCCTTTTGAAGCTTGCCAGATTTACCAAGGATGAAGGAATAAGGTTTCCTCAGTATTCCCTTGTATAAGACAGGAGTCGGGAACCTTTTCCCTCTCTGGGGCCACTTGGAAAATTATTGCAATCTCCAAGGGCCACGTAGAAGTTTCGGGGGGTGTATAAGGGGTGTGCTCAGGAACGGAAGGGTTCAGATCATGGATCTGTGCCATGGATCTTCCCCCATGGCAAGCCAAGCACACGCACCTGAGACTTCGCATCTGCTTGAATGTTTGTTTGTCTCTCCCCTGTCTCTCCCACTGTCCCCTCTCCTTGTCTCCCCCCCCCCCCCTTTTTTTTTTTTTTTTTTTTGTCTTTTAGATTGTAAGCCACAGGCAGGGACCATGTCTAATTCTTATGTTCTGTACAGCACCAGGTCACATGACTGGCGCTATATAAATGTTTATAATAATAATAATAATAATAATTAATAATCCTTTGAGTACATGCCCTCATCTCTACTCCCTTACCCTGAGTTCAGCGTTTCTGTGCTTGGGGGTAGGAACAGGATCCAGGAAATGGAAAGGGGCCACACAAAATCTAGCCACAGGCCACATTTGGCCCTTGGGGCTGAAGATCCCTATCACTTCGTAGGAAATTTTGTAAACTGTGAGATTATGTAACTGCAAATACTGTTTGATCATAGGCAACTGGAGGGATTTTAAAGGTCACCATTTTTTCTCTTATGCCCTTCTTCCCCAGAACCTTCTGAGTCTGCTGCTTTATTGCTACCATGACCTCTTTTCAGGTGCTTGTCCTTATGAACACTTAGTTCAAGATGCTAAACCCACTTTACTTTTAGGGGGGGATTCTGATGTAGAAATGTTCTGTCATAATTCCACAGATGGTAGCTTGGCACCATTGGCTCCTTATCAGCCAATCATCTATAGACCAGATATCTGAACTTGCAGTTCTTCTTGTACTGAGCAGGATTCAGGGTTACTGCCTGTCTGGGTTTGACCCACAGCTTCCAGGGTTTAACCCACTATCTTCCGGTGAAGCCCCTTTTTCTCTGGATAACCTGGAAAAATTGGAACTTCAGAAGACAGCGGGGCATGGGCTGACAAGGGACAAGGGACAAAACATTCAAGTGGATGCGAAGTCTCAGGTTCATGTGCTTGGCTTGGTTGCAGTCAGGGGGAGGGCAGACTGTAAATGTTGAGAGGAAAGTTCTAGCAAGCGTTGGGAAAGACGGCGAGGAAGAGGTGAGTTTTGAGGAGGAATTTGAAGGAGCGGAGGGAGGGGGCAAGGCGGATGTGGACAGGGAGGGAATTCCAGGCATAGGGGGCAGCAAGGGAGAAATGGTGAAGGCGATTAGGGGAGTAGGGGAGACGAGGGAGAGCAAGGGAGGGGATAGAGGAGGAGCGGAGAGTGCGTGCAGGAGTGTGTAAGGAGATAAGGGCTGAGAGTTAACGGGGAGCCAGGCTGTGAAGGGCTTTGTAAGTAAATACTAGGAGTTTGTGAAGGATGTGTTGGGGGAGGGGGAGCCAGTGAAGCGAAGAGAGGAGAGGCTGCACATGGTCGAAGCGACAGCCGATTGGATGACCCTAGCAGCTTTTGGATGGAGATAAGGGGGGAGAGAGGAGAGCGGGGGAGGCCAGCAAGGAGGAGGTTGCAGTAGTCAAGGCGAGAGATGACCATAGCATGAACAAGGGTTTTGGCTAAGGAGACTGAGAGAAAGGGGCGAATCTGAGCAATGTTATAGAGGGCAAAACAACAGGACTTGGCAACAGAGTCGATGTAAGGTTTAAAGGAGAGGTGAGTATCGAAGATGAATCCCAAGCTACGGGCTTGGGGAACAGGATAGATGGTGACACCATCAATAAGGATGGATAGAGAAGAGGGGGAGGAAGGGAAGGGAGGAAAGATAAGGAGTTCAGTCTTAATCATGTTGAGCTTGAGTTGGCGTTGGGACATCCAGGCGGAGATATCAGAGAGAGAGTTGATGAGGCGAGCTTGGACAAAAGGGGAAAAAGAGGGGGTGGAGAGAGATAGCTGAGTGTCGTCAGCAGAGGTGATATTGGAAGCTGTGGGAGGTAATGAGTTTGCCCAGGGACAGGGTGTAGATAGAGAAGAGGAGAGGGCCCAGGACAGAGCCTTGGGGAACCTCAACAAGAGGGGGAGGGAGGAGGATGTGGAGAGACGCATTGAGGGAGCGGTCAGAGAGGTAGGAGGAGAACCAGTCAAGGACAGAGCCGCAGAATCCCAGGGAGCGAAGAGAGTTCAGTAGGAGTGGATGGTCGACAGTGTCAAGGGCAGCAGAGAGGTCAAGGAGATGATCAGAGAGGTTAAAATCAGCGGAATGGGAAGTAGTTACTCCTCCAAAGAAGTGCAGTTAATCTGGGGAGAGAGTGTTCTACTTTAGAAGAGATGATCCTGGGAAGCAGAATTGTTTGCTTTGCCTGTTGTCCCATTTCATAGTATGAATCACCTCTGCTTGGATCATCTGCCCTTTGGTGCCCCTCTGCGATTTAAGAAAGTACTGTGGGTAATGTCAGATGTTACAAAAACGCCTTTCACCACAGTGGTGAAAGGTGGTGGCGTTGCCAGGAACGTCTGTTTGGTCCCAGTCAGATGTTCACCATGGTGAACCCCCAGCCGGAATCAAGCTTGATCACAGTTCTCGGTCTCCGGCCGGCCGGAGATCAGGAACCATGGTTAGAGTGCCCATGATCCGGGGCTGGCGATGGCGGCGCTGCACATCTGCTCGCCAGTCCCGTCCTGGAATCAGGCCCCAACCACAAAATGGGGTCGGGCCACTGCACCTGCCCGTCTCCCTGTTGGCGGGCGGCCATGGGAGCCTGGGGGGCGGAACTGAGTGGATGCATGTTGTGCTGCGCAGCCCCTCCCCGCGCAGCCCCGCCCCCTCCCTGATTATCCACAGTGATGGAGCCGACACGTCTGATGGACGGCCGACTTCATCACGGACCGGGATCTGAGAGCGATCCCGGTCCGGGGTTCAGCGTGGCAGGCCTCTGGGCCCGCCCGTCCCATCTGAAAATACCCTGTGTTGTGACAGCGATATGAGATATGCTGCTACAGTCCTGAGCAATTGATTATGTGTTGGAGGAGGCTGTTACTCTGTGGCAATGGCAAGTACTCCAGATTATCATCCACTCATGAGCTGCATTCATATGAACAAAAGCCCTTTTGTTTTGTCCTAACAAGCAAAAGCAGTGACAGGGTTGTCTGTAGGGTTCTGCTTAGCACCCAGGAAACCAAATGGTTCTGAAACAGCACAGAACACTGTGAGTTTAACTCTGCTGCTGCTGCTTGGGTCGCTAAAGACACCAGAGCTGTCTGTCTGCTGTCCATCCAGAGCAGTGGTTCACATTTGGATGGTTACCCTTCCAACAACAAGGGCTAGAAAGTTAATGTTTTAAAACTAGTCCCCACAAATTGATGGCTTGTGCTTCCACCAGCTGTGAGTCACATACCCCTTTCTCCAGAGTAGTCCTATTGGGGCCAATGGGAATACTCTGAAGTAAATGGTACCAAGATTGCAGCCGCTATCTCTGCTCCTGGGAAACAGAAGAATGGATTTTTTCAAACGTAGCATTTCCCCCCTTTCTCCTCCCCTTATCTTAGACTTAGCCTGCATCCAATAGACATAGCAGTACTTTTAAAGGTAATAAAAATAAACGAGCACAGTATGTTATATATTTATTATATTTATATTTTATTTATAACCAAAGGTTGTGACATATAAAAGAGAAAGCAAGACAAATAACAGGACAGACACAAAACCATACAGGTAAGCAATCCTATAAAACAATCCTATAAAGAAAAGCAACCAGCTAACAGCTCTTCCTTTTCCTTCTTAATGCTAAAAGATGTGCTAAATTGACAATCTTCTTAACAGTAGGGTCGTGTTTGGATGACGAGGTAAATCAGCTGTCAAAGTTCCAAATTGTAGTTCTGAAACAATTCCATTACTAAACATATTAAATAGAAAAGGTGCAAGAACACATCCCTGCTTTACTCCATTAGTAACTGGGATAGCTTCTGAAAGATGCCCCTCCAATGTTAAAGTGAGGTATTGTGATATAAACGCTGTACTAGATAAATCGTTCCCTTATCAACTTTCGTGTTGGTAAACTTAGCCCACAGCAAATTCTTGTTGATAAGGTCAAAAGCTGACCTAAAATCAACAAAAGTTAAGAAAAGAGATCCTCTTCTGATATTCACATATTTATCACACAGATATGCAAGGACGTAACAATGGTCCAATATGGAACACCCTGGGCGGAAGCCAGCCTGTTCCTCTGGGAACAGGCTATTTGCCTCAACCCAGAGTTCCAGCTTTCCCAGGAGAAACCTAGCATATAATTTGGCAATTATGCTGATGAGGCTGTTAGGGCGATAATTGATTGCTAAATCTCTGTCCCCCTTTTTTATATTTTATTTTATTTTTATATTTATTTTATTTTATAACAGCATTTGTATGCCGCCCCCTCCTGCTACAAGCATCTTGGTGCCACTAACAACATTTAAAACATATAATAAAATTAATTAAAACAACATTCCCAGAATTAACCCCCCCCCCCTTAAAACAATAAAACCCCACCCTAACCCAACCCACCCATCCCATCTCCCTCGGCAAAGGCCCGGTGGAATAGCTAGGTCTTACACGTTTTACGGAAAGAGGGGAGGTCATCGGTCAGGTAGACCACCAACGGGAGAGAGTTCCACAGCTGCGGTGCAGCCACCGAGAATGACCTCTTCATGGTCGACACCCGGGGAACCTCAAGAAGGGTGCCCCCGGCTAACCGCAGAGGTTGATCCAGAATCCGGAGGATGAGGCGGTCCTACAGGTAGGTGGGGCCCAGGCCATTTAGGGCTTTATCAACACCTTGAATTGGGCCCGGAAGACTATCGGCAGCCAGTGCAGAGAACGAAGCACTTGAGTAATGTGCTAACGTCGGCCCGTTCCCTTCAGGAGACGAGCCGCTGCATTCTGCACCAGCTGCAGTCTCTGGACGGTCACCAAGGTGCAGTCTCCGGATAAAATGAAAGTTCTGATGGTTTCGAAAAGACCTCAAACTTATTCTTGGATATTAGACGACAAGTCCCTTGAGCAGGTTGGTAGCTACAGGTACCTGGATCTTACATTTTTATCATCAGGTAGCTGGACCAGACATTTGGAATTATATATATGGGGATTATAATACTAGTATTGCAATTAATGGAATTATACCACAGCTGTGATATATTAATTTTCTTGTGACCTGGTAGGGTGAATTTCACAGATTGAAAATATTTGGCAGGCGATATACTTGTTCTAGTTTATTCTTTTAGCGCAATCTGTAGCCCTGTTTTATCACTTTGTCCAACGGGAAGGTGTAACACAATGTCTCTTTTATTACCAGTGTGGGGGAATTCAGCAGGATATGTCTCCACTTCAAACATGCTCATGCTTTCTTTACTGCAATCAATACAGTTTTTCATGGATTTCTGCTCTCAGTTCACTCATGGCTATATTTAACATATGTCATTGTACTTGGCTACATCGTTTTAAGGACGCCTTTTATTGTCGTACAGATGGGTGTTGCAATGAGATCAGTGTTGTATACAGCCACTGAATGCTATATAAATCTGTCTCCTACGCTTGTAGACGTGAGTGAAGCTGCTGCACGGGGTTTGGTTAAGCTGATGTCTGTTTAAATTCCTATAGTGGCTGAGGCCAGCTCAGCCGATCATCCTTGGCGTATGTTCAGCAGCCTTGCAGCTTTGCATAAATAATTGCTCAGATCATCTGCGTAGTTGATATGAAAAAATAATGATAATAATTTGCATCTGCTGCTGTTGAGGCTTACAGTTCTACATGCCTGCTTGTTGCACGCATGTGTCCTCCATCGACTTAACAGCTCCCCTGCCCCCCAGGAACTTTGGCTCTTCCAAAATGAGCTAATAATTTAATCTTCTTCAATAACTAGTTCATTTAAAGATCATTAGTTATATAAGCACAATTAGGAGCATCTGTTACTACTTTATTTGACAGGAATGAGCTAATGTGGCACAGTATTTAAAAGGTTGCTCATATAATCTTTGTTGTCCCCTTGATGTTGTGCCTGGCTTCATTGTTCAATGGTGTCAGTGAGGGTAGGGGAAGAAGGGGGACCTCTCAGTAGCTGTCTTAACGTGGAGGACCTGAGTTCATCATAGAGGTCAGTGGGGGAAAAGGGGAAACTTGTAGTTGGTAAATGGGGGCTAGAAACAAGCAGTAAAGGTTTGCAAGAGGGGAAGATAGCAGAAGATGCGTAGAGGCTAGGGATAAGACCGTGAGGGGCTCTGAGAGGAGAGGTTTGTACGGGGATCGGGAGTACGATAATCAAGGCTTCAAGAGGAGAGTATGGTGGCTAGATATGCAAATTTTAGAGGACACTTAGGAGAAATACAGGTTGCAGGGCTGCCTTGGTTCCAGTGCAGCCCTGCAACCTGTATTTCTCATGTGTCCTCTAAAAGTTGCATATCTGGGCCGCATCGCATAGGGTATCTGGGGAGCTGGAGCTGAGCAGTAAGAGGTCTCCAGAGAGAAGGGTGCAGAAGGTATGCAGGGTCTGAAGCAGAGGAGGAGGAGGAGGCTTTGAGAGGAAGGGTTGGAGAGGGAGCTAGGAATAGCATGGTTAGGAGATACAAGAAGTGAGGATACCAAACGTTTGAGCTAGGTACAAGGAGAGTTAGCACAGGGGGTTTGGGCTCACACCTAGTAGAGGTAGATAACCAGCTCAGATTGTCCTGGGCTTGATGGTTCTTGTAGCCTCAGGAAGAGGATTGGTCAGATAAGCTTAATAAAATACAGCTGCTGGAAGGTGATATAGTTTTTGGTGGGACAGGGTGTGGCCCAATAAACCCCAACTGGGCCAACCTCCAGTGAGGGAGAGACCAGCATCTCTGTCACCAAGGTCCAGGGCGTTTGCTAGCTTGCCCTGTGGGGTAGACTGACCCGCATCCCCGTATCGTAACCCATCTGACTGTCTCTGGCCCATCTCTTCTGCACTGGAGCTGTGGGAAGTGATGCAGTTGGTGTCTGTCTGCCCTTCCTAGCTGACCTCTGCCCGATTCCTGAAACGGTTAGTGTAAGAATGGGGGGCAAAAGGGGGGGCACACTTGCACCCTGTTTCTGAGAGAGGGGGTGGCCCTGACAAATGGAACAAGGTTAATGCTAGCCAGACCCAGTGCTTCTCCTAGCCTCTGCACTGCTATCAATATAGGATGGGATTTGCTAAGGTGCCTAAGAAAAATGAGTTTCCAGTTATTATTGACTTTCGGTAGAGTTGCCATCTTGTACCCGTGGATGGTGAAATTGAAAGGTGGGGAATTCGAAATTGATGGGAGGAAATTACACCACCACCCCAAACACACAATGTGTAATTAGTCCCTGAAACTGATTTCCACAGGATGTGGATGAGGTCAGGAAGTTAGTGAGATTCTAAAAAGGAGTGAGTTTCCCCATGGATGACAAGGAATATGCTGATCTATAGGTCGTAAGTCACCAACCACTTACTGCAGAGTAGTCCCTGTAGACTTCAGTGTGACCACACTGGAGTAGGTAGCTGCCATAATGTTTATAAAATCATAGAATTGTTGGGTTGGAAGTCACCTCAAGGGTCATCTAGTCTAGCCCCCTGCTCCAAGGCAGGACATCCTCTGCCTATAGCATTGTAGACAGGTTGGACAAGCTTTAATATTACCACACTTTGGGAAAGCACTTAAACCTCAGGGTTTATGAGGAGCCTCTTGTGGGAGCAGATACTCCCATATCTGCCTGCTGGTGGGATTTGCATCTCCTCTGAAGCGTTGGATACTGGCAACTAATGGACCAGGATGGTGGGAGTGTGGGTCTGATCTAGTCTAATAATCCTTGTGTTTTTAATGTTTGGTTTTTTTTAAACGAGATGTGTGCCTGACTTGGGGTCTTTTGGAAATCCTCGCCCAGTGGTTCCCTCAACTTTTGCCTGCATGACCTTCTTTTGACAATTAAAACAGAATCCTGTCATCCCAGAGAGCAACAAAAATATGCGAAGTATATTTGATGTCTACTGGGATTGTGATCACACCCACAGATGCCGTGATCCCACTTATTATTTTATTTAAATTTATTGCATACCCTATCCCCAAGGGCTCATGGCAGGTAACAACATAAAATAAATTCATTAAAAATTGAAAGAAGTAAAATAAATAAAACTAAAATAAATATATAAAACCCATACAAATACATTTTAGAAAGCTGTCCCCACCCACTGGACAGCTGGCCAGATAAGAAGTTTTGCATTTCTTCCAAAACATGCTTGAACTCTGCTGAACCTCTTACACGTACCATCTGCCCATCAGGTTTGTACAGCAAGGGCACCCAGAGAGGTGTTCTCGGTGGCTGCCCAAGTATTATGGAACACCCATCTCTTGGGAGGTCCGTTTAAGCCCAAGCCTGCTTATCTTCTGGAGGCAATGTAAGACCTATCAGTTTGGCCACTGTGATGAGGAGATACTGGGCTACATGTAGATGACAGGTCTAACAAATATGTAAAAGTAAAGGTTAAACATGTATGTATTGTGAAAGCTGAGAACTGGAAACTCGCGTCATGCAACGGAGAACTGCTAAGTTCATGGCCCTGAGTGATTGTGTAATCCGAAAAAGCCTAACACTTCTGCCGACACTAGCAATAGGCCGCTGAGTTGCAAATGGATTCTTCCTGTGGACGTGCCTGAAAGCACAGTCACCTGGCGGGAAAATCAAACAAAGGACTCTGGAAAAGTACTTAAGGGGGAAGACAAGACAAAGAAGGGAGCTTCATCGAGCTTCTTCAGAGCTTCATCTTCACTGTCGCATCTTATCAGCCAGAGAAGGGCTGCACCAAAGAAACAATGAAGTAAGAACTCTTGGAAACCCTAAGACTTGTACCCAGCCAAGCTTTCCGCCGCTGGCTGTGACATGAACTGAAATATCCTTGGACCTTGATTAGGGTAATCCTAAGTTAGGAGAAGCCAAGTACAGATAGGAATGTGTTATTGGTTATGCTATTTTGATTTCTGCGCTCTTGAGTATAATCTTGTACTGCATGCTTATTCATGTTTTATTCATTAAACTTCTTTTAACTGAACTTAGTATGGTCCAGTGGAATTGCTAATCCTAACATTGGAGGGACACAGTTTGGGGTTAATTCTGTGTTTACAAACATAGACGAACCTAGAGAGAAAGAGACTGTGCAGGGGAACTCTGAGGCTGAAAAGGTGACAAGAAGGTTCGCCCATTGCAGGCTGAATCCGTTCTAGAGAGAGAGCTGATCCAGTGAGAACTGCAAGCCAGGGAAACTGAGTCATGACAGCCTAGAGTGGGTTAGTGAGACCGCAATCCCATGACAGCCATAAATATTAGGGAGCTAGGGGACTTGATTTAGTTTTATCTGTGTATTTATTTATCTGTGTAGCTGAATATATTTTTAAGTAGCGTAAATCGCCCTGGGAAAGATAAATGTGACTATATAAATAAATAAATTCTAGGGGAAGGAGGTTCCAAAGTTGTGGAGCAACTGCCGAGAATGCCTCTCTACGTGCCTTCGCTGTATGGACTTGGCCCGCCAGCGGAGTTACCAAGAAGTCATTCTCGCCTGACATTAGGACTCATAAGAACATAAGAAGTGCCATACTGGGTCAGACCAATGGTCCATCTAGCCCAGCATCCTGTCTCTGACAGTAGCCAATCACGGTGGCTTGGGAGAAGCACCCAACAGGTCACAATGGGGGATCCATTCCCCAGCTCCTGTCATGTTTCCTATGAAACATAGGCAAAGAGGTGGTCTCTTTATTCTAACCATAGGCTATTGATGTTGCTTTCCGTGGTAAAGAGTGGAATTTAGCTCTCGTTTCCTACCATCATTTAGGCAAGAATCTTCAGCATGTCCTTGCTTGGATTTCTGCCCTGTGTTTGGCTGCTGGCTTTATCTATCAGGACTTCCTCTACTTCACATCTGTGAAGAGGTTTGCCAAGTACTTGTACTGCAGGGGGGTTGAATGACAAACTGCATCTGATGTAGTGTACAGCCTGACACAGTGCATTTCCTGAGAAACTGTGGCAGGGCACTGCACTAGGAAGAAGCAGACAAAAGCAGTCAATTTGAAGTTAAATAGGAAATCACAAGCATTGTTATGCTTTATGCATTCTCTATTGGCTCAGCGGTCGCAGTGACAGAAATGTTGATAATGCAATGAATATTAAATTAACCTGCAACACTTTAGTAGCTGCTCTGTTGCAGTGCCTTGGAAACATCATTAGAAGTCAGACACCTGCTTGTGGATTTCATACAGGAGTCTCGCATCCCATCATTTTTTATCTCTAGAAAGAATATAGATGACAGGAGGAAGGCAGTGTTGATGTCACTTGGCAATGCTAAATCTTTATTTGCTAATCAGATGGGCAGTTTATAACGGTAAAGAGTATGGGCTGGGTGTAGGGTTGCCATCTATGCAAATGTTGAAGGAACATTTATGAAAAATACATGTTGCAGGGCCTGCATTGGTGCCTTTTCATAAGCGTTCCTTAAACATTTGCATTGGTGGCAACCCTAGCTGGGTGGAAGTGAGCCCCGATATGCAGTTACACAGTGTTGTGACCGAACATTGAAGGCTTTTGGGGTTTTATCTGTATTCAATTTTTATTCCCTTAGGAGTCTTTGGAAACTCCCCCAGAAGCTGCAGGCTAATGGCATCTGCCACATGGAGCTATGTTTATATTGGGTTTTTAAACTGTGTTCCTTTAGGGCAAAGCCATGTCATCTGTTTAGAAAAAACGGATAAATGAACCCTTCTGAGACCATCATCTCCTAAATAACATATATAACAGAATGGCTGAACTAATGAGATACCAAAAATGTCTCCTAAGCCTGGAAATCCCTCTTCCCCCCGAAATTCATTCAATCTGCTCCTCAACTTCAAATCCCTCCTAAAAACCTAGTAACCTACCTCTTCCATCAGGCTTTCACTAGCTCCTCACCACATAGATTGCTTTCTGATACGCTTTCTACTCTCCTATCATTCAGGGTCTCTTCGTTACCTAATTAACCTGAGCATGTGCACCTGCAACTTCTCATGTATCCCTGTCTCTCCCTGTAGCGTGAAAACAGACATGACGCTAACTCCACTTTAACACCGTTTTAACATTTCTTATGCATGTTGCAGTGCTGTATTGGTGCCTTATGCAACCCTGCAACATGCATAAGAAATGTTAAAGCGGTGTTAGTGTCATGTCTGTTTTCACCCATAGTCCCCTCTCCCTTGTCTCCCCTTCCTTGTCGCTCTTAGATTGTAAGCCCTTTGGGGCAGGGACCGGCCTCTAATGAATGATTGGGAAGCACTAGGTACATTCCTGGCACTAAATAAAAACAATAACATAACAATCACTGTGCTTGATCTGGCCAAGTTGGGGCCCCATGCAATATGGTGGTGTGGGCCCCCTCCTAACAGAAATGTTTGATGGACGCACACCGACTTGCCCATTAGGGAAAGAAAAAGGCTAGTTTAATTCATTTTTTTGCTGTTCAGTTAAATAGAAAGTCACTTGGAACAGGGGTATGCCCGGGTAAGGGTTGTTTCAAATGAATGGGTCTTAAGTTCTGCAGATTTATGTGTAGTTTTCCACCCGCTGTTGATCTGACGTAAGGATTAGAACAAGCCACAGGAGAGGTTAGAGCAAACGATCCTCTTGTAAATCATAAAAGGAAAAATAGGATGTGGGTTTCTGAATTTCCCCCTGTCCCAATGAGCTCGGAGTAAATTCAGCAAATACTATACAAATATAGCTATATCTCCGCTTCTACGTTTGTGTGCATATATATGGACACTCGCCCCACAGGCCTGCACAGTACCTTGGAAAACATAAGAAGCAATTTATTAACTGTTGAAACGGTCTATTCGATGCAGCAAGTGGCAAGACTTTCTTCCACTGGTTTTCAGCAGTGTTTTTCAGCCTGTTGTTCAGCATGAAGCTGTGCTGGGCCTTATTCCAAGATGTCCCAGTTTCCAGGCTCTGACGTAGGCATATGCTGTCTTTACCATTCTGTTTCTTGGATGGGATTTTGTGATGGGGGTAGGCAGCTCTTGGTGAGAGAAGCAGCTGGGAGAATGGCATTGACTGGAGAGGAAGATAACTCACTTTTCCCAGCTCATCCTCCTATTTAGTCCTAGACCTACTAGTGCAATTCATTCTATCCCTAGATAATAGTTGGATTAGATTACAGATTGCAAACGGCTCTTTAGATACCATTGACAATCTTTTGAGGTTTAAGAATTTGTTGTGACTGCAGATAGAACAGTTGCTGCTGCAGCTCCTAAAAACCTCCCCATGAAGCAAATGTTATCAACTCCATCCTGTTGGAGACTTGTGACTAGAATGTTTGTACTGCTACTTGGAACAAAAGTCGGTCAGGAAAAAAATAATAATCATGAAAAGAAACCCCAAACAAACTGGCAAACCACACATTCTTTTGCAAGCTGATCTGCTGTTTACCAGTCACAATTACTTTTGAAGAGATTATGGCTGGATTAGCAGTGCCTGAGTCTAAAATCAGGAAATTTGCATAGAAAACATTAAATGCATCAAGCTGGAGAATGTGTCCAACTTCTGATGTGGCCTCTTGGATTGGAATTTCATCAGTGTCGCATTTCCTAAAGGCTTTTGTATGTGTATGTTCGTTTTTCCGCAGACTGACTTAAGATGTTTGATAAATGCTGACTGAATGTTATGATTTAGATGTAATGGATATCAAATGAATATGCCAGAACTAGGCATGACGTTTGCGAAAATCACTCTGCGTTAACCTGGGTAAAAGTGTTGAATGAAACACAAAGACATACGAAAACGTTTGTTACTTTGGGTGCTGCCACACGAGCTGTAGAGGGCCCGATCCCTGTGCGGCCCCATGATGGGCCAGCACAGCTGCCGCGCTGCAGGGCCAGTGCAGGGAGCTGGGCAGGCGTTCGGTTGTCCTGTGGGACCACCGGGCAGGTGGGCCATTGTCAGATCTCCCACCACGGTCAAGGCGGGCTGAGGTGCCAGCCACATGAGTGGGTGCCTGGCCCTACGATCCGAGGGCGGCACAGAAGTCAGGGCAGGGGGTTCTTAAGGGGTGTGCTCCGGAAGAGAAGAGTCCAGATCATGGATCTGTCCCCTATCCTTGTGCACATGCCCTTCTCTCTCCTCCCTGAGGTCAGTCTTTCAGTGCTTGGAGGTAGGAACTAGATTTAGGGGCCAGATTCAGGAACTGGGAAGGGGCCAGATAAAAACGGGGTGCTGCCTTTGGCCCCTGGGCCTGAGGTTCCCCATCCCTGATCTACAGTGTATGGTCGCTATTGTTCTGTCACTTACATCACTCCCTATTTCACTGATTTCAGTGGAGTTACTCTTCATTATACCAAGAGAAAGGAAAATTAAGGCTTATTAATTTCCTGAATGTTCATAATCCTTATTCACTTCCTCTCCTTTGGCAAGCCATTCTGCTTTCCTATAATCTTACAGTGTTAACGTGTCACCCTGGGCCCTACCAGTTTATTTCTGTTTTACAAGAACGCTGCTCCATCTGCATCATGCCCTCCCCAAGAGGCTGCGTGAGAGCGGTTTGCAGAGGCTGGCAGGCGGACTAAATGGGTTTCTTTCATCCGAAGTGTCAAACTTGGCTGTAAGGTAGGTTTGGAGAGGCACGCTGCCCTGCTGTTGCACAAAGACAGCCGTGGCTCCTCAGGGAAATGACAAAGTTAGTGCTGTGGTGCCAAGTGTTATGGGATGCCATCCTCGTGAATGCTAGCTATTCTGAGAGATCCCTGGCCTGCTATTAACAAGGGCTGATTGTGCAGCAGTGAGACATCACCCTTGAGATCGGTGCATTAATGAATCAAATTGTCATTAAAGCTCATTCACTGCCTGAGTTCCTTAGACATGATCAGCCAATACGCTGTGGTGTTCGGGGCGGAAGGAAGCTAATTGTAGTCGACTGCCATTATGTTATTCAGCAATTCTCTTATACAGGAAAAATCCGATTATGAGGCCATGAAAGGCAAGAGTGTGCTAATCCCACCCAAGGCCTATGCAGTGAGAAAACGGATATGGTCAAGCAGAAGCTCAAAAAGGTTGAGGCTAAAGTTGATGGATAATTAAGGAGTTCATATAGTGGAGAGGTCAGGAACCTTTCCCCTCATGGGCTGCTCTGAAAACTAGTCCAAGCTCTGCAGTCTGGACAGGAGTTGGGAGTGTGGGTGCTCAAGCAGTTTTCTCAGGATGGAGAAAGGAAAGGGAAGGTCCAAATCTTGGATCTAAGCTGTGAATCCATCTCCTGTCTTTTAAGTGTATGCTCTCATCCTTGCTTTCTTACCCTCAGCTCACTCAGTGCTTGAGGGGCAGAAGTGGACCTACAGACTAGATCCAACAACTGGAAAAGGGGCCAAAAAAAATAATCAACCAGGGCACGGATTTGACCCATGGGCTGGCTTTTCCCTACCCTAAAATAGTGCATTACCATCCTGCAGAACATTCTTTTCTAGCTTGTGGACAGTCGCTCACATCACATCTTACTGTCCTGATAACAATTTTCTTACACCATCTAATGTATGCCACATTTAAATAGGGTCAGTCATGATAGTAACTACTCTGACCTCTCAAAAGCTGCAGCAGAAAACCTCATGTGTGCATGCATCTCAGAGTAGCTAACGTTTTTGATTAGGAAGCTTTGTAATTGCCTGGTTGCAAATTATGTGGTCCTGTTGTCATCTATATAAGACCCTGAGTAAGAACAAACCTGACGTTGGCCCAGGATGCACCTGCACATGTGGTCCCTCGCTACCAGATGTTGGCCTGGGACTACCCTGAGGCAGGTAGGTGACTGGCCCAGGCTGTGTCCCTGGAAAATCTGAGGTGCATCCTGGGCCGCCCACACAGGCCAACATGGGCCAGCATGTTGCAGGGTACCAAGTGTCATGGCAGGGGGTGGGGCTCGCCCATTTGCTGAGCTTCCTGCCCTACCCATGGTGCGCAGGTGGCGGGACGGCTCTCCGGCCAAGGGCACATTTGTTCGGTGTTCCTCCCCAACCCAGGGAGGGATGGCTGCTGCTTCCTGCCCCAGGCCAGGGAGCTGCTACACCACCCACATGTCTGTTTTTACCCTTTCAGTATTCAAAGTGTTTTATAGTGCTTATTTAGTTTTCCCCCTCCCCCAAGAGCCCTGGAAGATAGGTAATTATTATTCCCATTTTACAGATGGGGCACTGAGGTTGCCCAAGGCCACTTGGTGAGTCCATGGCTTAAGACGAGATGTGAACTCTGGGCTCCCAGGTCCAAATCCAACATCTTTTCCTCTAGACTATGTTCGCTCTTTGTGACTAGCAACCATTCTATAGCAGTGAGACCCAAACTCTTCAAGCCAATAGACTCCTATCAGCCTGCAAAATATCTTGTGTACCATGATGCACTCACTGAAAATGATGTCGGCCCAATGCATGCTCTTTGCAGGCTGCCTGGAGCTGCAGAAAACTGGCATCTCTGGCAGGGAGGGGGAAAGGGTGAAGGGGAAGGCATGGCCCTCACATGGCACATGGCTCATCTCCAGCCTTCTCACCTGAGAGAGCTGCAATGCCAGCATTGAACCACAGCCTTCTTTGCTGTAGCTATGGCCTGTTCTGCAAACCAGCTGTGGACTGCTTACCAGTGACTCATGGTCCACAGACCACAGCTTGTTTGTTTGTTTTTCCCCCTAGTTTTTTTTATACCACCCTACTCACTATACAGAGAATTCGTTTAAAAACCATTACTTGATAAAGTAGCCTGTGGGCCAAATCCAGTCCTTTTTTTATTTGGGTCCTTTCCAATTTCTGAATCTGGCTTGTGAATTCAGTCCCTTTTTTAAAATGTGGAATGGGTGAGCTAAGGGAAGGGAGTGCAGATGAGGGCATGCAGTTAAGGAGATGGAATGAATTCATAGCCATAGATCCACGATCTGGGACTTCCCCTTCTTTCCCTCATTTTGAGCACACCCTAATCATTTTGAGCACACCCTAAGCTTAGTAAGCAACCCCCTCCTCCCTCAGCTGTTATCCAGACTGCAGAGCTTGTATTAATTTACAAAGTGGCACACCTCAGGGGAAAGGTCCACAACTCCTGCTCCAGTGTCTAGCTGTGTGTGCGTGCAACATACTGAGGTTACAACTTTCTAGTTGTAAGGAATGTCTTGTATTTGCTGGCTTTGTGCATAAGGCTTCTAGGGAAAGATATGTGTCCCTTAGTGAGTGCTTAAAATAGCTACCCCTCCCATATTGGGAGGGGTGGCGGGGTGGAGAGGGGTTGTGGGTGGGGGTTGTGGGGTGTTTTATATTCTTGTATTATAAACACATACAATAATGTGTATTTTTAATATTGTAAGCTGCCCTGAGCCACCTATGGCGGGAAAGTCAGGGCAAGAAATTAAAATAAATAAATAACAGTGCCTCCTTTGTTCTTCCCTGGCTTAAAAGACAAAAAAAAACAACCCCCCCCCCACCCACACTTATTCTCCATTGGATTACTTGTAAATTGCAGATTTCAGAGATAATAAGATGCCACCAGTTTTTCCTCTTGTGTTACATTCGCAATTTTGCATTGCTTATATATCTGCCAGCTGCTTCTTTGAGATTTATGGCCCTCAGTTTGTAAACAGAATATATCAATCTCTGTGTAAACTTGGGACCATGTCAAGCACTGGTGTAACTTGTTGCAGCTATTTTAGGGCTGGATATGGATAGCTATATTTCAAAAGGAACTGTAGCTTTATAGTTACAGTTTGGGGAAATGAGAAAATTGGGAAAACGTGTGTGCTGTCTGTTTTCTGTCAAAACGGAGACGTGGCGAGCCAAACCCAGACCCCAAATAAGACCGTATAACTCTTCCTTCATGGAGTTGCACCCATCTACACTAGCTCCGAATTACTTTGCAATACATCAGCATTACGAACAGTGTAGAAACTATTTACTGCGATCTTCATCACTCTGCCCGAGTTACCTTTCGGCAGGGCCCCGTGGATTTTGCATTTTCTCCATTGCTGCCAATGGGGAAAATGCAGACTCCATGGGGGCCTGCCTTTTGGTCAGATCTTGCCACTTTGTGGTGACTTTCGTGCAGATGATATTTTTATATTGGGATACCTGCAGGTTTACTGTGTGGTAAAGCAAGTCAGACCTGAATGCTTAAAGGGACAGTCCATTTCTTCTATCTGAGAAGTTCCCAGAGTGGAATGGAAGTTAAAGAGATTCTTCTAGCTGAGATTTCCCCAGAATAGAACAAGACTTCTTCTTTTTTTTTTTTTTTCTTGTTTCTTGTTGGGCCTCTCGTGGGACTTTTGGGACTTTACTCTTGTTTTTTTTTCTTTTCCGGGATTGCAGTAGCCTCAAAATGCACTTCTTGAAATTCTGCAAAGTAATTCTTCTTCCCTCATCTCAAAAGTCCATTCTTATTACGGGTGGGTGAAGTGCAAGAATAGGAGCAATTGCAACACCTCTTTATTTCTTGTGCAGTGTTACTCTCTGGCAATCTGATGACATTTTTAGTCCAAAATGTGAAGGAACTTGCATTGGGGAAGAGAGTACCCTACTCTCTGAGCCCTTTTGCCCTGCCCAACATAGCAAAATGTGAGTCTAACTTGGAGTATGCAAGTGGCTCCATTGACTGCAGCTTTAAAATCAATGGGTCTGCTCACGTTTTAAACTAAGAACACACTTAAGTGTCTTGTTGGATCAGTCTAGATGGCTCTGCAACTTCCACGATCAAACCCTTGATGGAAAAGTACCCTAAGTAGCTTTCTAGCTATACTAGTCTCTCTGATGATGTCAGAAATCTATACACCCGCACAGAAATCCAAGAGAGTGAGTATGGCAGTCCTGTTGAGAGTATCTGGATGAAGATAAAAGGTGAAAGAAATAAGAATGATTTCATTGTTGGAGTCTACTACAGACCGCCAAACCAAGCAGAAGACATGGATGATGCCTTCCTAAAACAGATTGCAGATCTTTCAAGGAGGCAGGAAGTAGTCGTAATGGAGGATTTCAGCGACCCTGATATCTGTTGGATGACAAACTCTGCTAAGCTAGGAATAATGAGTAAATTCTTGCCTTGCCTTGCCTTGCCGAGAACTTCTTCTTTCAGAAGGTGGAGGAATTTATTTATTTATTTATTTTATAGATTTCTATCCCGCCCCCTCCTGCAATGCAGCTCGGGGTGGCTAACAACAATAAAAACACTTAAAATCAATTAAAATACAAATATAAAATACAACAATAAAACAGGGCAAAATACAATAATAAATAAATACATAGGTGGGGGATTAAAAGTCACCCCCCCCCCCCCCTCCCAAAGGCCTGGGCAAACAGCCAGGTCTTACAGTTCCGCCGAAATGTCAAAAGGCTTGGGGCCAGGCGAGCTTCCTCCGGAAGGGAGTTCCACAGCCGCGGCCCTACCACCGAGAATGCTCGCTCCATCGTGGCCCCCCGCTTAACACGGGGGACCTCCAGGAGGGCACCCCCGGCAGACCGCAGGAGCCGTTCCGGGGCGCGAAGGGCGAGGCGGTCCCTAAGGTAAGAGGGGCCAAGGCCGTATAGGGCTTTATAGATCATCACTAGGACCTTGAACTTGGCCCGGCACACTATCGGCAGCCAGTGCAGCGCTCGGAGCACCGGTGTAATGTGCTCCCGGCGACCCGTCCCCGTAAGAAGACGAGCCGCCGCATTCTGCACCAGCTGCAGCCTCCGGGCCAAGAACAAGGGAAGCCCCACGTAGAGCGCGTTGCAGTAGTCGAGCCGCGAGGTGACGAAGGCATGGATGAGGGAGGCCAGGTCCGGGCCAGAGACATACGGACGCAGCCTACGTACCAGATAAAGCTGGCGGAAGGCAGCCTTAGCGACTGCCTCCACCTGCCGCTCCAGCCGCAGGTCTGCGTCCAATATGACCCCCAGACTCCGGACCTGCTGAGCTACAGGGGGGCAAACCCCCCCAACCAGGGGGGCCACCACCCCCTTCGCCCTCCCCACCACCATCACCTCCGTCTTATCTGGGTTGAGCTTCAGTCTGCTCCGCCGCATCCAATCCGCCACGGCCTCCAAACATTGGGATAGCACCGAGACAGCAGGGTCTGGGTCAGTAGAAAACGAGAGGTACAGCTGAGTATCATCAGCATACTGGTGACATCGCACCCCGAACCCTCTCACGACCTCCCCCAAGGGCTGCATATAGATGTTAAATAATAATGGAGACAAGATCGATCCCTGCGGAACGCCACACGGTAAGGCGCGGGGGCTCGATGTTTCCTCCCCCAACACCACCCGCTGGCTCCTCCCCGAGAGGAATGAACGGAACCATTCAAGAACAGTCCCGTCCAGACCCCCCCGGTCACGCAGTCGTCTCAACAGCAGCCCATGGTCCACGGTGTCAAAAGCGGCCGAGAGATCGAGCAGGATGAGAAATGTCGAACATCCCGCATCCATCTCCCGGCGGAGGTCGTCCACCAAGGCCACCAACGCCGTCTCGGTGCCATAGCCGGGGCGGAACCCAGATTGAAACGGGTCAAGGAGCCCGATATTATCTAGATGACCCTGGAGCTGGAGCGCCACTGCCCGCTCAATAACCTTCCCTAAAAAGGGAAGGTTAGAGACAGGTCGGTAGCTGGCGAGCGCGTCTACGTCCAACGATGGTTTTTTCAGCAGGGGGCGCACCACAGCCTCTTTTAAGCAAGGCGACAACCTCCCCTGCCGAAGGGACGCATTCACCACCCTCGCCAGCACCGTCCCCAACGTCTCCCCGGAAGCTTTTATTAACCAGGACGGGCATGGATCTAGTTGACAACACGTGGCCCTCACAGACCCCAGGACATCCACCACATCGGCTGGCGTCACTTCCTGAAACTCACCCCATAAAGATGGACCAGACGGACCCTCCGCCCCCCCGCGCTCTTCCCCTACTGCTATCAACCCAGCGTCGAAATCGGCCTGAATCCGAGCGATCTTGTCTGCGAAGTAGATGACAAACTCCTCACAGCGGGCCCGGGACAAGTCCCCATCCAGGCGGAGGGAGGCCAGACTAACCAGCCCCCGCACCACCCGAAACAGCTCCGCTGGACGCGACTTCTCAGACGCTATGAGGACGGCGAGGAATGAAGGAAGGGGTCGGCTAACCAAGCCTAACCAATGGGGAAGACTTGATCAATGAGGTGAAAGTAGTGGGAACTTTGGGGGAAAGTGATCATGAAATGTTGGAATTCATGATCCTAAGAAAAAGTCAATGTGATCATACTCAAACGCTTGGACTGTTCAACATATTTATTAATGACTTGAATGAAGGAGTAGAGGGAATGTTTATTAAATTTGCTGGTGACACAAAACAAGCCTAGAGTTAACCCCTTAGAAGACAGAAATAAAATTCAAAATGATCTTGATAAGTTGAAAACCTGGGCTGAAACAAACAAAATGAAGTTCGATAGAGTTAAATGTAAAGTTCTGTAACTAGGTATGAAAAATCAAATGTACAAATACAGGATGGAGGATACCTGACTTGGCAGCAATAAACGTGAAAAGGATCTGTGGATTGTTGTGATCACAAACTGAACATGAACCAGCAGTGCGATGCAGCCGCAAAAAAGGTGAATACAGTTTTAGGCTGCATTAACAGAAGCATTATTTTTAAGTCACGGGAAGTAATAGTTCCACTCTATTCTGCGCTGGCCTGACCTCATTTGGAGTACGGTGTCCAGTTCTGGACTCTACACTTTAAAAAGGTCATCAACAAATTGGAATGGGTTCAGAGGAGGGTGACAGGTGGTCGGGGTCTAGAAACCAAGTCCTATGAGGAAAGGTTGAAGGAGATGGATATGTAAAGACTAAGGGGAGACTTGATAGCAGTCTTCCACTACCTGAAGGACTGTCAGAGAGTATGACAAATACTTGTTCTCTCTTATCCCTGAAGGCAAGCCTAGAAATAATGGGCTTAAATTACAAGAAAGCAGATTTTGGTTAAACATTAGGAAGAACTTCCTAATGGCAAGAGCTGACCGACAGTGGAACAAATTGCCTACGAAGGTGATGGGGCTCTCTTTTGCTGGAGGTTTTCAAACAGAGGCTGGACGGCCATCTGTCGGGGATGCTGTCGCTGTGGATTTCCTGCACTGAGCAGGAGGTTGGACTAGATGGCCTCTGAGGTCACTTCCAACTCTATGATTCTATGAAGGTTGGACACTGGCTGCCAAGTGAGTTCGATGATGGCAGGACTAACTTCAATTTTGCTTTCTCATACTCCGAGAATTGGCAGAACAAGGATTCCCAAACTTTTTTGCCTGTGGCCATATTTTGAGACTTAAATATAAACTCATGACCTCAGTCAACAAGAAGGGGTGAAAACTTTATCCTGCTGTAGCCCGGGACTCACCTGCACGTGTGTGCAGGCGGTGCCAGATGTTGACCCAGGTTTGCCCAGGCTCTGACCTCAGCGAATCTCTGAGGTCACAGACCAGGCGACAGCCCACCCGCCTGGGCCAGAGAACGGGACACAGTGGGCTATCACGTCTGTTCCCGCGTGGCATACCCGCCCTAGGCTGGGGGGTCACCATGACTGTGCCTCATTGGTCATCACGGCATGGTGTAGGGTGCTGGGAGCTCGCACATTTGTTGTGCTTACGGCCCTAACTGGGCCGTGTGGCCAGTGGGATGGCTCCCTGGCTACAGACATGTCAGTTCAGTGTCCCAGCCAGCGTGTGTCGCCTGCAATTTTCTGCCCCTGGAGCGGCTTGGTGAGCAGTCCCGCCCACCACACCTCTCTTTTTACAGAAGGACATGTAAAGTATATTAAATATCTCTTGGGACTGTGATCCCATTCACAGATGGCATGGCCCAACAACTTTGTCTCCTGACCCGCTGTTTGGAAACCCTTGCCATAAGACACACCATTTACTGAAAACTAGAATTCTTACACCTCCATTTTGGGGCTTTATATATTTCTCTTTTTCCTCCAGATCCATGAAAGAAAGATTGATTCCCCCCTTAGACGACTCCTGACATGTTCATTTCCTCCATTCACTCTGAATTATCTCTTTCCCCCTATTTCCTCCTTCCAGCTGGACATGGGAATAAGCCCCAGGAGTAGCTTATTGCAGGAAGAAGAGCCTTTCTAGACATCAAAGAAGATCATGTTGTTTCTTAACCTTCAGCCCTTTCAAACAGTGGCTTTTCATGTGTAAAGCACTCTGGATTAATTGTGCCTCTGCTTCTGCCGAGTTTAGCTTGATGATGCTTTTGGTTTAATGGCAAAGCCTAGAATTTCAAATGCTCTGACCCCCAATTCCGGAGCCAGTAGCAACTTCTCCTTGTTGTTAATGAGTGAACGAGTGATGAGTAGGTATTTTGTAGCCTTCAAAAGCTTCTCATTTGAGAATTTGATGGCTTCTATATTTAGGTTACTGATCTCTCCAAATGATAAAAGTGAGATCAAATATGATGACCTGTTCTTTTTTGTGCCCAATCAGATACATTCCCATTCAAGCCACTCAAGTTATTGGTTAACTTGGCATCCAATACAGCATCAATTCTGTGCAGCATGCACATTTTTAAATGTCTCTCCCCCCCCCCCCCTTTGAAACACTTGGACTTTTTTCTTCTTAAAACAGCAAAATGTAGCTTGAAAACCATATTAAAAATGTTGTTAAGCAAGACCTATGTTAATGGGCTTAGAAAAATAATTCCCCCCAAGGAAGAATCAGGCAGCGTTGATTAAAATGCTGTGCGTTTGCTGTTGGAATGATGTTTTATATTTGAAGTAGTTCAGCAGAAAGAAAAGCTGAATTGACATATCTATAAATGAGTTATTACTTCAGCGGGAAGATAATTGGCTGAGAAAACTGCATTACTGTTCAAATATAAGGCCCTTGGTATTTGTAGTTTAAAGGGGAGCCTGATCCATTGTTTTTACATACAAACCATCACACATGGAAACTGCCAAGAGCTTGTCCTGCAAGTTAAGGTCTGTTTTTTTTTAAAGATGAATTTCACTTTTCATCCATAAGGTATTTGGGGTGAATGTCCCTACTCCCTAGCTTCCCTTGTGCCCAGTAGATATGAATTACCCATGCATCAATTAGCATCTATGATTTACATTCCCAGCTCTGCTAACATAATCAGGGCCCCGAGTCTTCCGCGCTCCCGCGAATCGCGGAATTTGCGCAGAATCCTGCCCTAGGCAGGATTCTCGCAGAAAATGAGGAAATCTCCACGGGATTTCCCTTCCTTGGCGTCCAGCCAATCCAGGACCTGCTTTATTCAGGCCACAAGCCAATCAGGGGCTTGCACGGCCTTTATAAAGCAGGTCGCAACAGCACATGCTACCTGCTTGCTCTTGGATCCACTTGAGACTGCGCCCAGGGATCGCCACTGCCGCCGCCTTCACCTCCGCCGCCCAGGGATCACCGCTGCCGCTGCTGCTGCTGCCTTCACCTCCACCGCCCAGGGATAACCGCCGCCGCTGCTGCTGCCTTCACCTCCGCCACCCAGGGATCACCACCGCCGCC